>CALNHX010011994.1:0-28215 GCA_940337035.1 Agriotes lineatus
AGTCGATGTGAAACTGGCTGTATCTGAAATAGCTAATTCAGTCGTTTCCTTTTCAGGCATTACAAATTGTGAAGTCATTGAGCATTCGAAGCGAGCTCATCCAGGGATGGAGGCTTCGGTCATAGCTGTTCCAACACCGAGTACTTCTACCATCAAGTCAGTAATGAGGAAAAGAAAATATCCAAGTGTTACACTGGCGGATAAGTGGAGGGGCATCAATTTGAAGTTGACCTACCTTTCTCTGTTACGAAGCCGTTACATCATTAAGTACGATGACATCATGGAGGCTGTAAAGTTGGCCCAGTTTGAAAAAAATACAATTGTGCTGAAGTCCGAGGAGTTGTAGAAGAATTACCTCCACCGTAACTTTGAAATTATTGCTAACACAATCACCTAAATTGTCGTTCATTTGTATTTTTAAAGCTGAATTTAAGGCACGATGTTGCATAGCACCCATAAAATGCACAAGAGCAAGCAAATCTTGATTTTGATCAATTAGACCCTAATTTAACTACAATTTATAACCGACGGAAGTTCAATTTTGCCGCCTTCTTAATCAAAGATAAGAATATTTCAATCTGTCCTTTGATTCTTGGTACGTGTTGTACTATTTAGTTTCAAGGAACGAGAACAAATATTCTTTTTGAGAAATCGATTCACGAATTAGAATCGTGTAGATTACTATAGGCTCTGTTTCACCATGATTTATTGAGGGCAGTGTTTATCTTTGTGTAATAATTAGAAAATGTATAATTATCTTTAAGCAAATAATTAGAATTTATAAGCAACAAAGTACTTATTGGAAAAGTTGAGATCATAATTGGTTCAGAAATATTAATAGATTTTAACACAAATAAAACAAATTAAACATAATTTTTATCTTGTATTGATAAGATATTTTATTGATTGCAAACGGTCGTAATTCAAATTTGTCAAATTTTGAGTTACGACAGTCTTCGTTGTAAGAGTCGATGTGAAACTGGCTGTATCTGAAATAGCTAATTCAGTCGTTTCCTTTTCAGGCATTACAAATTGTGAAGTCATTGAGCATTCGAAGCGAGCTCATCCAGGGATGGAGGCTTCGGTCATAGCTGTTCCAACACCGAGTACTTCTACCATCAAGTCAGTAATGAGGAAAAGAAAATATCCAAGTGTTACACTGGCGGATAAGTGGAGGGGCATCAATTTGAAGTTGACCTACCTTTCTCTGTTACGAAGCCGTTACATCATTAAGTACGATGACATCATGGAGGCTGTAAAGTTGGCCCAGTTTGAAAAAAATACAATTGTGCTGAAGTCCGAGGAGTTGTAGAAGAATTACCTCCACCGTAACTTTGAAATTATTGCTAACACAATCACCTAAATTGTCGTTCATTTGTATTTTTAAAGCTGAATTTAAGGCACGATGTTGCATAGCACCCATAAAATGCACAAGAGCAAGCAAATCTTGATTTTGATCAATTAGACCCTAATTTAACTACAATTTATAACCGACGGAAGTTCAATTTTGCCGCCTTCTTAATCAAAGATAAGAATATTTCAATCTGTCCTTTGATTCTTGGTACGTGTTGTACTATTTAGTTTCAAGGAACGAGAACAAATATTCTTTTTGAGAAATCGATTCACGAATTAGAATCGTGTAGATTACTATAGGCTCTGTTTCACCATGATTTATTGAGGGCAGTGTTTATCTTTGTGTAATAATTAGAAAATGTATAATTATCTTTAAGCAAATAATTAGAATTTATAAGCAACAAAGTACTTATTGGAAAAGTTGAGATCATAATTGGTTCAGAAATATTAATAGATTTTAACACAAATAAAACAAATTAAACATAATTTTTATCTTGTATTGATAAGATATTTTATTGATTGCAAACGGTCGTAATTCAAATTTGTCAAATTTTGAGTTACGACAGTCTTCGTTGTAAGAGTCGATGTGAAACTGGCTGTATATGAAATAGCTAATTCAGTCGTTTCCTTTTCAGGCATTACAAATTGTGAAGTCATTGAGCATTCGAAGCGAGCTCATCCAGGGATGGAGGCTTCGGTCATAGCTGTTCCAACACCGAGTACTTCTACCATCAAGTCAGTAATGAGGAAAAGAAAATATCCAAGTGTTACACTGGCGGATAAGTGGAGGGGCATCAATTTGAAGTTCACCTACCTTTCTCTGTTACGAAGCCGTTACATCATTAAGTACGATGACATCATGGAGGCTGTAAAGTTGGCCCAGTTTGAAAAAAATACAATTGTGCTGAAGTCCGAGGAGTTGTAGAAGAATTACCTCCACCGTAACTTTGAAATTATTGCTAACACAATCACCTAAATTGTCGTTCATTTGTATTTTTAAAGCTGAATTTAAGGCACGATGTTGCATAGCACCCATAAAATGCACAAGAGCAAGCAAATCTTGATTTTGATCAATTAGACCCTAATTTAACTACAATTTATAACCGACGGAAGTTCAATTTTGCCGCCTTCTTAATCAAAGATAAGAATATTTCAATCTGTCCTTTGATTCTTGGTACGTGTTGTACTATTTAGTTTCAAGGAACGAGAACAAATATTCTTTTTGAGAAATCGATTCACGAATTAGAATCGTGTAGATTACTATAGGCTCTGTTTCACCATGATTTATTGAGGGCAGTGTTTATCTTTGTGTAATAATTAGAAAATGTATAATTATCTTTAAGCAAATAATTAGAATTTATAAGCAACAAAGTACTTATTGGAAAAGTTGAGATCATAATTGGTTCAGAAATATTACTAGATTTTAACACAAATAAAACAAATTAAACATAATTTTTATCTTGTATTGATAAGATATTTTATTGATTGCAAACGGTCGTAATTCAAATTTGTCAAATTTTGAGTTACGACAGTCTTCGTTGTAAGAGTCGATGTGAAACTGGCTGTATCTGAAATAGCTAATTCAGTCGTTTCCTTTTCAGGCATTACAAATTGTGAAGTCATTGAGCATTCGAAGCGAGCTCATCCAGGGATGGAGGCTTCGGTCATAGCTGTTCCAACACCGAGTACTTCTACCATCAAGTCAGTAATGAGGAAAAGAAAATATCCAAGTGTTACACTGGCGGATAAGTGGAGGGGCATCAATTTGAAGTTGACCTACCTTTCTCTGTTACGAAGCCGTTACATCATTAAGTACGATGACATCATGGAGGCTGTAAAGTTGGCCCAGTTTGAAAAAAATACAATTGTGCTGAAGTCCGAGGAGTTGTAGAAGAATTACCTCCACCGTAACTTTGAAATTATTGCTAACACAATCACCTAAATTGTCGTTCATTTGTATTTTTAAAGCTGAATTTAAGGCACGATGTTGCATAGCACCCATAAAATGCACAAGAGCAAGCAAATCTTGATTTTGATCAATTAGACCCTAATTTAACTACAATTTATAACCGACGGAAGTTCAATTTTGCCGCCTTCTTAATCAAAGATAAGAATATTTCAATCTGTCCTTTGATTCTTGGTACGTGTTGTACTATTTAGTTTCAAGGAACGAGAACAAATATTCTTTTTGAGAAATCGATTCACGAATTAGAATCGTGTAGATTACTATAGGCTCTGTTTCACCATGATTTATTGAGGGCAGTGTTTATCTTTGTGTAATAATTAGAAAATGTATAATTATCTTTAAGCAAATAATTAGAATTTATAAGCAACAAAGTACTTATTGGAAAAGTTGAGATCATAATTGGTTCAGAAATATTAATAGATTTTAACACAAATAAAACAAATTAAACATAATTTTTATCTTGTATTGATAAGATATTTTATTGATTGCAAACGGTCGTAATTCAAATTTGTCAAATTTTGAGTTACGACAGTCTTCGATGTAAGAGTCGATGTGAAACTGGCTGTATCTGAAATAGCTAATTCAGTCGTTTCCTTTTCAGGCATTACAAATTGTGAAGTCATTGAGCATTCGAAGCGAGCTCATCCAGGGATGGAGGCTTCGGTCATAGCTGTTCCAACACCGAGTACTTCTACCATCAAGTCAGTAATGAGGAAAAGAAAATATCCAAGTGTTACACTGGCGGATAAGTGGAGGGGCATCAATTTGAAGTTGACCTACCTTTCTCTGTTACGAAGCCGTTACATCATTAAGTACGATGACATCATGGAGGCTGTAAAGTTGGCCCAGTTTGAAAAAAATACAATTGTGCTGAAGTCCGAGGAGTTGTAGAAGAATTACCTCCACCGTAACTTTGAAATTATTGCTAACACAATCACCTAAATTGTCGTTCATTTGTATTTTTAAAGCTGAATTTAAGGCACGATGTTGCATAGCACCCATAAAATGCACAAGAGCAAGCAAATCTTGATTTTGATCAATTAGACCCTAATTTAACTACAATTTATAACCGACGGAAGTTCAATTCTGCCGCCTTCTTAATCAAAGATAAGAATATTTTAATCTGTCCTTTGATTATTGGTACGTGTTGTACTATTTAGTTTCAAGGAACGAGAACAAATATTCTTTTTGAGCAATCGATTCACGAATTAGAATCGTGTAGATTACTATGGCTCTGTTTCACCATGATTTATTGAAGGCAGTGTTTATTTTTGTGTAATAATTAGAAAATGTATAATTATCTTTAAGCAAATAATTAAAATTTATAAGCAACAAAGTACTTATTGGAAAAGTTGAGATCATAATTGGTTCAGAAATATTAATAGATCTTAACACAAATAAAACAAATTAAACATAATCTTTATCTTGTATTGATAAGATATTTTATAAAACACTAGTTACTAGGTAGTTTCAGGAACTTACATAATTAAAAAATCATAATTGCTATTTGTAGTTTAAGTGTTTACTTTACAAAATAAAATACAAAATTAATCATATATCTTATCCCATCGATCGTTCCATTGTCATTTTCCAAATATTTAATATCTCCGTCATCCTCTGTGGTTCTTGAATGCCATATTTTTAAAGGCAATTCCACGTTGCCTTCGGCTATGTCCCCGTATCCTACAGCAGCACCTGTCACGAAGACAGATCCTAAAGCGGTGCTTTCAGCCATCTCTGGCTTGGTAATAATAACCCCGGCCACATCGGCACAACTGCATCAGAAGCAAATTGGCAGTCAAACCGCTGTCAACCTAAACGTAAACTTTGTTTCAGGTCATGTCTAAAACATTCCTATACTACGCATATGGCAGCAACTTACTGACCAAACGCTTCACGTAAATAATCCTAGTGCTGTTCGTGCAGGCATATGAAAGTTAAAAGTTGGAACCAACAGAAAAGGAAGAAGTCTGTACTAAAGACGCTCATTTCAGGACTATCGACTGGACTTTCACAGATATTCCAAATGATGGCAAGGTTGTTCTGCCACTATTGTGCCCCACGATGGCTTTCACGTTTGGGGGGTTCTGTGGGAAATTAGCATGGAACACCTTTCAACGTTGGACAGGTACCGAATGATTACGATGACTCAAACTAAAAATTATACCTATGGATTTAAGGCAAAAAGGTATAGACGATAAGTTCTACTTTCGGTTCAAAGTTGACGTCGAATTACCCGACGACAGTATAAAGAAATGTCATGTGTTTCAACAAGTTCAAGTCACTTAGGAACGTTTTAAATTGAAGGATCTACCTTTGGACAGGCAGCCTCCATAGGTGTATCTCAATACCATTATCACCGGTGCTAGAGAATCGGAACTGCCGGAAGAATACCAACAACTTTTAGAAAAAATGCCTCAAAACGGTTTTAATGAGGATGTAGAATTAAATATTAGCATATTGATGAAGAAGAGGACAGCAGACCCAGCTTCAAAATCCGAGACAACTGTAACCAAGCAGGAACATAAGCTACGCTCTGATAGCCCAGGCAAAAATTGGACAAGTCGACCTCACCAAAGGCAGGCACCCACGGCAAGCTCGATTTTGATGAGGCAGCCACTACGATAAGATGGCCACCTACCTTGCTCGATATCCAGACGTCAAACTGACAAAGGAACAAGGTGAACTAGTCAAAGACAGCCAAATACATCTCATCTTCCAGATGGAAGAAAAAGAAAATACACCTCTCTTTACCAGCCATTATTTCGAACTGGTACATACGTGGTTACGTGCACGAAGGAACTTAGAAAACACTCGTTAAGTGAGCAAGTACCTAAGCTGCACCGGTGGGCCAGTGCCAAGCTGGAGGTAGAAGAGCGGGCAAAGATTATTAATTCCGTCCGGGTAGTTTCCAACGTCCCCAAGTGGTAAGATAAACAAAAACCCGAGGTTATTCTCCGTTTTATAGGAAAACGAACAGCAGACCTCCAAACCGATGCTTAACGAATAACCAACGTCACTCCACTAGAGGACGGCGGTAGAACGATCGCAGTAATGATAGATGTGACTGCAAAACAAGCACTTACATCAATCAACTGTGTAGCGCACCTAGGCTTCTTCATCCGCTCCAAGAATAGGAAAGAATAACCTGAAAGTAGTGCAAATTAACCTCCACCACTGCAAAGCAACCACTGCAAATCTAAGCAGAAAGCTGCTAGCAGATGCTATCGATTTAGCACTCATCCAAAAACCATGGATAGTTAAGGGACAAGTCAATGGATTAGGGGGTGCTAAAGGTAAGCTTATTTATGACATGCAAGTTCTAGAACATGCAAACTTATATGATATAGTCTAGACATTTTACCACTAATGGAATTCTGTTCTAGAGATACAACCACAATAAAAATAAAATTGAATAACGATGAAGGTTCTAACCAAGCCATTCTCCATCTACATTCCATCCGCTTCCAAGGACTCACCACCTAGCGAGGAACTAGAGAACCTAGTATTGTCTGCCTCTTAAAACGATCTAGACTTCATCCTAGGCTACGACGCAAGTTCATACCACACCATTTGTGGCAGCACAGCACCAGGTGAGTCACTCTTAGAATTTATCTTAACTAACAATCTAGTAGTAGTGAACAAAGGTTACACTCTAACCTTTTATAACTCTAATCGACATGAAGACATCACCATAACCACTATGAGAATTAGTCAATTAGTGAATAAATGTCTCAAACGAACCATCACTCTCTGACCACAGTTATATTATCTTTCAACTGTCTCAGAGGGAAGTAAGCCAAAGAGTTTACTACAATCTAAGAAAGACAGACTGGGACCTATATAAACAAAAACTACAAGACAAGATAGAACACCAACAGTTCAGATCTCCCAATAAAGTAGATTTAGACTCAAACGCTAACCGCTTAAAATAGGCCATGATTGACTCCTTTCAGAGTAGCTGTCCTCTGATAGACCCTAGTAAGCAAAGAGCAAAAAACACAGCAATTGGTGGAATAAAGACCTAGAAAGTACCAGACAAGAAGTCAGAGGTCTGTTTAACAGGTCAAAAGCCGCAAATAACTGGGAGAACTATCACAAAGCTCTCGCAGACTACGGCAAAAAGATCAAAGCAGCTAGGGTAGGAGCCTGGAAAAAATTCTGCCAGGAGGTGGAGACTGTCCGATCCACAGCTGGACTCAACAAAATCATCTCAAAGCAAGCCATGAATCCAGTAGAAACCCTTAAAAAGGCGCAGAGTACGCTGCAACGGAAGAGAAGACATTATCTCTTTTGATAAAAACTCACTTACCCGGAGCAGTGGAACAACCTACTCTAGCTGAACCCAATCATATCCCTAGGAGGAACGACTGGGAAACAGCTAAGAGAATAGTCAGCAAAGAAAGGATTAGATGGGCAATTAGCCTCTTCAGTTTATGTTGGAAACGACGGTATACAAGCCGTAATTCTGCAAAACAGGATAGATATATTGCCCAACCCACTCAAAGACATGTTCCAAGCAAGTCTTGCCCTGGGCTACATTCCCCAAGCCTGGAGAATGACTAAATTAGTATGCAGAAACTAAAGCTTACAGACCTATCAGCTTAACGTCATTCCTCCTTAAAGTGCTGGAAAGATTAGTACACATATACGGGTGGGAAGAAGCCCTAACTGCACTATCGTTTCACAAATATCAATATGCTGACCAAACAGGAAAGTCAAGTGAAACCGCACTACACCAACTAGTAGGAAAAATTGAGAGAACCTTGGAGTACAAGGAGTACCCAGTCAGAGCATTTTTAGACATAGAAGGCGCCTTCGACGAACACCTCCTATCACTCCATTGAAAGAGCAATGACAAACCATCAGATCGATAACACCACGATAAGATGGACTATGGCAATGTTCAACACTGTTATTCTAAAGGTCAAGTTATTTGATAAGGAAGAGACAGAGCAGTCGACAAAGGGATGACCACAAGTAGGAGTTCTTTCTTCAGACTTGTGATGCCTCACTGCTAACCCAACTCAATAACAAAGGCTACTACACTCAAGGATGCGCTGATGACATTGCCATACTGATTCAAGGTAAATACCAAAGAACCGTAGACAATGTAATGAAAACAGCACTAAAAAATGAAGAGTGGTGTCTGGAGAATAATTTTAAAATTAATCCTAGCAAAGCCACTCTCGTCGCTTTCACTCGTAGAAAGAACATCACAAACAGAATCAACATAAAACTGTTTGAGACAAATGTCAACTGGGAGAACGAGGTTAAGTACTTAGGACTAACTATCGACTCCAAACTAACTTGGAACTTCCATCTAGACAAAACAATCACCAGGTGTTGTTATAATTTCAGCCTTGAAAATTACCCTTCCATATTAGACAAAATAACATCCAATGAAAAATGTCTTTCTAATTGTTATAAGGATAAATATGATTTATGTGTTTTTACAGAAACAGACTTTTTCACCTAAGTTTTTATAATTTTTTTGTATTCCTATAGCATTTAAACCTTAGTTTGTAGTTATACGTATATTAATAAAAAAATATTTTTGTTTCTTTATTCAAATATTTACTTGATCAATACAAACCTAACATTTAGAAGTTTTTGGCGGTTTCTAGCGGATTTGAATAATCGCTTTAGCGAAATATTGCAGCTGCAAGCTGGCAACACTACCGTCAACGCCAAAATCAAAAAGACCCCCTACATGGTTACGCAGCATGCTGAACACTGTGATGCTGGACAACACCTGAAAGATCCATAGCCGCAGGTGGCAAATTCTTCGTTTAGTGGAAGTTCTTCGTCAGGAGAAATCCGCACGTGGCGTAAGTCCCGTACAAACACGTCGTGTAGCTCTAGAACCAAAAATCAGAAGACTTATCCGAATTTCCGAAAAAAAAATGGCGGCCGAAGAAAAATTCCCACTTCCGATCTGCGTACTTGGGATTTTGAAGACAAAAGCGCGTAGCTCCTAAATCTAAAGGTTGCTAAACTAATTTCGATGAAAACTTTTAAGCTACTGAACTGTATGACAAACGATGGCAAGGTTGTTCTGCCACTATTGTGCCCCACGATGGTTTTCACGTTTGGGGAAGGGGGGAGGGGGCTTCTGTGAGAAATTAGCATGGAACACCTTTCCACGTTGGAGAGCTACCAAATGGTTACGATTAATCAAACTTATATTACACCTATGGTTTTTAGTCAAGAAGTTGGCGACGATAAGGTTAACTTTCCGTTCGAAGTTAATGTGGAATTACCCGACGGCACCATAAAAAAATGTCATGTGTTTCAACAAATTCAAGTCCCTTAGAAACATTAAAGGATCTATTTTTAGACAGGCAGCCTTCATATGTGCATCTCAATACCATTATCAACGGTGCTAAAGAAGCAAAACTGCCGGAAGAATAGCATCAACTTTTAGAAAAGGTGCCTCATAACGGTTTTAATGAGGATGTGGAATTAAATATTACCTTAAATATTGATTGATAAAGTGAAACGTGGTTTTTTTAAATAGTTTTTATATGTTAAGATATGTGAATTTAATATAAATAATATAAAAAAACTTTCTAGTAATCTGAGTCCGGAGTCGAACATTGCCAACTGAACTGAAAGGCTATAAATGCTGTGAAGACTCATGCCGAGGTAGTACAGCCGAGTTGTTCAGGTCTTGCACCTTCCGCCTGACGACAAGGAAGACCGCACGGTATAGCTATTTCCTAAATTCCATAATACACATTCACTAGTGAAAGTAGATTGACTATTCACATTCTAGTAAAGTTTCTTTGCTTACGTTAACAAATCTATTTGGTGTGGTCTTTCTAACGTATTTAAAAATGAAGTTTATTATATTTGTATTGACTGTATAGATGTCAAAAGTTTGTCAAAATTCTTTAAGCAAATATAACAGGTTATTTTTAACTTTTAAATTTTTTATAACATAAAGTTAGTTGTAACTTATTAATTTCAAATGTGTTTCTGTAAGTGTGTTGTAACTGATTTATACTGTATTAATAACACAAAATTACTAAGAGTAAAACAATTTCAAATTTACAGATATTTTGAAAATGGACGACTCAGACGACCCTATTAAGAAGCTATTCGAGCAGACAAGATGGTCGTACCAAGATGTGCTGGAGAAGCTTGAAAAATACAAGAATTTTGTGCCTGCTAATGCTGATTCTCAGTCAAAAAACTTACTGTCAGAGCACGATGTCCAAAACAAAACAGATCTACGTGCATCGATTAATAGTAAGCCTACCGACATAGAGATAGTAGAAAGCAAGCCAAAAGGTGAACAAAATATACTTATTAAAGAAGAAGCTACTAAACCCGAGGATTGTAATGGAGGTAGTACAGATGTGGATAACGATAAATGTAACAGTTTTGAAAGTATCTTTAAGAACAATCACAATACTAATACAGAAACTGAGGTTGAAGAAAGTAATATAAGTATTGACGCAGAAGAAGTCATTGAATACAACCAAAAGAAATATATCAGTTCAGAAGATACAGAAGAAAATTATGTAGATAAAATTGTCTGTATTGAAGAAAATGATTATTACAGCATACAGGATTCTGAAGACGAACAGCTTCCTGTAATTGATTTGGAAGAGAATGACAACAACGAACGACTTCCAGAGGCTGCCAGTGACACAGGAGTGCTAGACGCCAGTACGATAGCAGAGGTGCATGAAAACCTGCAAAATAACAAGAAAATCATATACTACAGCAGACGGTGCTTAAAGCCCACGAAGCTTATAAGCGCTAATAATGATGGGTGTAATATCCAACAGGTATTGTGGGCCTCCATTCCCAGTGCTTCAGTGGCGTTTAAATGGAGAGTCATCTACATGAATTTAAGGTTTGCCTACCTTTCTCTGTTGCGAAGCAGTTACACCATCAAGTACGATGACGTCTTGAAGGCTGTAAAGTTGGCGCAGACTGAAAAAATAACAATTGTGCTGAAGTCCGAGGAGTTGCAGAAGAATTACCCTCACTCTGGCTTTGGAATTTATTGCGTACACAATTACTGGGACAAGATCTTCGTGGGGCCATACTTTCCCCAAGAAAACCACGATCTAGACACCCTCAGCTTTGTCAATGGTGTACTGGTGAATACAGAACTGTTCAATGAAATCAGTAGGAAGAACACTCCGGGTAGTGGGTTGTGGTTCCACCAAGTGACTAATTCTGAGAATGAAAGCTTTGACGATGATGTTACAATCATTGAGTGCTCTCCTGATGAGATAGATTTAACTTGCGATAGCGATGAGGAACTGCTTGGTGAGGTGGTCAAGTCATCATCCCCAAAGCAAATGACTGATTGAGCATAGTTTGATTCCAAAGCAGAATCATAAGGAAGAAATTGCAAACGTGGAAGAAGCTTCTGAAAACGAGACAGTTAAATTTGAACAAGGCAATTATTTCAAATGAATCAGTTATTTTAGAAACCACATAAATCCATTAAACCTAGTTTTTAGAAAATTGAGATATACTGTTTTTCGTGAACACATTATTTTTTACACGGTATTTTTCTCGGAATTTGTGTAGTGCAAAGAGATTTTGATTTAATTTTTTTTTTCAAATATTTTTACTCTATTAAGAAGAAAATCAAAAGGTCCCAAGATTTATGTTATTTCTAAAATAAATTTTTTTTTTAAGTAATGACAGTATGAATCAACATAACAATTTATTGAGAACTAATGTTATTACATATCAAAAAATTAAACTTTTAATCCTATTATAAACATACAAAAAATATAAATCAATAACTAGATCGTCTGGACCATCATCAGTTGGCCATTGAAAGCTTTTGGTATAAAAATCTGTAATACTTTGATCTTGATTTTCTACAAATCTTGGAAATTTTTTGATACTCGTAATTTTCTTTAAACTTATTGGAACTTTGCTTTCTGGGTACGATTTCTGCTCAATTAGACAGCTTAAGTTCATGTTCGTTCTTCCTCGTGCTTAAAATGCAAAACAGATGTAATGTTAAAGGAAACTTTATCTTCTCTTTTTACATTTCGTCTATAAGAAGCCGTTGACAAACAATTTTTCTATAGAAGCAAAATCCATATCGCAGGGCATGCAGGAATGTCTTCTGAATGGATAATATTGATTTACGCTTTTGAAACGACCAAGACTTACAAGAACTGTACCCATTCTAATCACAGAATAGTGTTTCTTCTGCCTTCATCATCCATCAGAAAATATGTGAAGATCGTTAAAAATCTCATTTTCGATGTAGTTCATAGTGATGCAACCAAAAAAAAACCGTTCGTTTTTTTGTAAAAAACCCAAGCGGTCTGGTTTTTTTTAAGAGCGTTTTTTCCAAATTAAAGTGTAGTGAATAACAATAAGTAATTTGTTTGGAGAAACAAAAAACAGATATTTTTAAATAAAAATAATAGGGGAGGGTGCTGTACCAAGGGACAAATTGAGTTGTGACCTAACTAAAAGTGACAATAATTCTTGCATATTATTTTCAAAGTGGCAACACTGCGTACTGTTCGACATTTGTATACTGTCAAAATCGAATGCTTCGTTTAGACGTGACAAAGTGGTTTATGTTTTTAACCCTGATTGTAAAATATTTGCAGTATTTTGCGAGTCTTTGTGGATAAAACCAAAACGATCCCAATCGTTTTTATGGTATGTACCATATCTTACAAGTATTATAAGTAGTTTAAGAGTAGTTTACATCTCTAATGTTATTGTAACCTAAAATAAAAATTTTAATTATGGACAATAGCATTTTTGTACCTAGGGACAATCGATGTTGCTGTACCTAGGGACGTCCCTAGGTACAGCAATACTATACGCATAGTTCAAATATTTTTTATTTAATTTAGATCCTGCAATGCCGCGAAGTAAAACAGGGAAAAAAAGACTGATTCCCCTAAAAGAGGCTATTGAAGCGGCAGTTGAAGATGTCATAGCTAGCAGTTTGCCTATACGAGTGGCTGCAGATAAGTATAAAGTTTCAAAATCTGCAGTAGGGCGCTATGTTAAAAACTTGAGATCAAATGATTTGACTGACTTTTCCTATGAACCTAAGAAGAGCAACATTTAGTTGACTATTTAAAGCTGGCTGCTTATCTGCATTATGACTTAACTACCAATCAGACTAAAAACCTAGCGTACGACTATGCTCTGGCCAACGATAAAAAAGTGCCTTCTGCTTGGCAAGAAAATAAAATTGCTGGTGTCAGTTGGTTTCGTATGTTTCGCACACGGCATCCTGAACTTTCCATGCGAATACCTGAAGCCACAAGCCTGGCACGCTCAACGGCTTTTAACAAAGCGACAGTAGCCGTTTTTTTTCGAATTATAAAGCGGTTCTAAAGAAAGGAAACTTTCAACCTCAACAAATATGGAATGCCGATGAAAGTGGATGTTCAACTGTTCACATACCTCCAAAGATACTTGCTATTAAAGAAGCTAAACAGATTGCCACCATCACTTCTGGAGAGTGTGGGTCGAATGTGACAATAATTGCTGCGGTAAATGGCGTAGGAAATGCTGTACCACCTATGTTTGTGTTTCCGAGTGTCCATTTAAAGCTACATATGTTAAAGGGCGCTCCGCCAGGTTCAGTTGGAGGTACTAACCCAAGTGCCTGGTCAAATGAAGAAATTTTTTAAAAATTCATTTGAAATGCAGGACCGGATTGCGCGTAAAAATAATACTCTGTTTTTCAATGTAATAGAGCTGCGCTCTCAAGAGGTGCAAAACAGAGTGCAACACGACAATAATAAAGTTCAAGAGTTCCTTGATAAAATGGGGATTGATTGCGGAGGATTTAAAACTATACGTCTTGGTCGAATTTTTAATGCACATAACACAAAGCCCAGGCCTCTGAAGGTTATTTTTAATGATAGTAATATATCTCAAGAATGCCTAAAACGTCAAATCCACCTTAAAGAGTTAATGGTTAAAGTATCGGCAGATCTTGCTTTACTTCAACGGAAAAACATGAAAAATTATGTGAGGAAGTTGATGAAAGAATGAAAAATGGTGAAAATAATTTAGCTGTGCGTTTTTTTCAATGGTGTTCCGAAGATAACAAAAGCGAAGGCCAATCTTACTCAACATAAGGACAACAATAATGATGAAGCAAAAAACCAAGGACAACCCCATTGACCGGCTACTATCAGAATGTAGGCGGTCTTCGGACTAAGTTAAGTGAATTTTCTCAGGCAGTTGAATGTTCTTGTTAAGATATAATTGTTATCACTGAAACGTGGTTAAACACTGATTTTTCCAGTAACGAGGTCAAGTTTAATAATTATTGTGTATATCGTTGTGATCGTAGTGTCACAACAAGTGGTAAGGGGAGAAGTGAGGGGGGGGGTTATGATTGCTGTTAGCAATAAAATTAAATCCAACTCTGTTGTTGTTCAAATTAACGAGGTTGAACAAATTTTTGTTGAAGTTAAAGTAGCCAAACTGTCTGTTATTTTTTGTGCGGTTTACATTCCACCAAATTCCACTCCACAGAAATATGAATCACACTGTAATTCAGTTCAACAAGTGTATGAAAGTTTTCCTAATTCGAAAATACTGTTGCTTGGTGACTATAATCTTCCAGAAGCGAGTTGGGGTAATCACCGCAAAGTTTTAACAGTCGATTGCCCTCTCAACTCAAATGCCCTTATTATCGCTAAATGTTTTTCATATCTTAACCTACATCAAAATATTATTGTACCAAATAATAGAAATTTATTTTTAGATTTAGTTTTTACAGATATGTACCTAATCTTAACTCGTTACAGGCATGTGATTTGCTTTTACCAAATAGTATTCACCATTCTGCTTATTGTTTTGCATTAGAATGTAGTTGGTCAGATGAACTCAATTGTGATGAATTTCTTTACGATTTTGCGAATGCTGATTATAATGTGATTAATGAATGCATTTGTTCTGTTGAGTGGGAACAAATCCTCGATCCCAAAGATATTAATGCCGCAATTACAACATTTTACAGAGTAATGAACAATATATTGACTTTTTTGTTCCCACAAAGCGTATAAGGAATTCAAGTTTTCCTAAATGGTTTTCTGCTTATCTTAAAGATCTTGTTTGCAAGAAAAAAATTGCTTATAAAAAATTTATTTGTGCAGGCGATCACGTGGACTATCTGGAGTTCTCTGACCTCAGGAGAAGATGTAAAGATGAATCAAAAAAGTGCTACTTAGAATATATCACCAGGGTAAAGAAAAACCTTCTTGATAGTCCACGGGATTTCTGGAAATTTGTAAATGATAAAAGAAAATCAAGTAACTTTCCTAATGTTATGTATCTTAATGATGTTAAAGTAGAGTCGGGTCCCAATATAGCTAACTTGTTTGCTAAACACTTTGCCTCTGTATATGACAATAACAATTGTACAGTTCCACATTTCGATGTTACAGGCACCGACATAGACCTATGTTCTTTTACAATTTCCGAAATTTATGATAAAATAAGCAAAATACCAAATAAGTTGTCTACGAGTCCCGACTCTATACCAAACTTCTTTTTAAAAAAATGCGCTTTCACCATTTCTAGGCCTCTTAATATTCTGTTTAATCTGTCCATCAGTTCTGGCATATTTCCGACTGTATGGAAATATAGTTATATTACACCAATTTTCAAATCAGGTGTAAAAAATAATATCGAAAACTATCGGGGGGTGTCCATACAGTCTGCCATTCCAAAACTTGGATAGTTTGGTGTATGATCAGATTAGCTGGAAATGTAAAGGTGTCATAAATGATAACCAACATGGTTTCTCCAAGGGTAAATCTACTGCTACTAATCTGGTTGGATACCAGATGGACATATCGGAGGCTCTGGAGAGTAAGGTTCAGGTTGATGCAATCTACACCGACTTCTCCAAGGCTTTCGATAGGGTCAACTTTGATATCTTGTTGGCTAAGCTTGAAGCCCCAGGCTTTTCAAAAAAATTATTGAAATGGGTCGAGGATTTGCTTAAGGGGCGTCAGCAAAGTGTTAAGATTAACAATTACATTTCTCACAAAATCTAATCTCTGTGACTTCTGACGTTCCCCAAGGGGGATATTGTTCTCCCCTCTTCTTTCATATATTTGTTAATGATATTTCGGAGGGAATAAGTTCAAAAACTAGGCTCTTCGTTGATGACCTAAAAGTATATCGTCCCATTTACTCCATTGATGATGCTGTAGTTTTGCAAAATGATATTAATAGAATATGGCAGTGGTCAATAGATAACAATCTTAAATTCAATGTAGACAAATGTATCATTATCAGTTTTTTCAAAGGTAGAAAAAAGACAAATTCATCATACACAATGGATAGTTGTGAATTGAAATATGTTAACAAAATAAAAGACCTTGGTGTGGTTTTCAATGAAAATTTTAACTTTAATGATCATGTTGTAAGCACAGCTCAGAAAGGCTTAAGAACTTTAGGTTTTGTCACGAGGAACTGCAGGGATCTATCTGCTGACATAGTTAGGAATGTTTACTGTAGCCTAGTCAGATCTAACTTAGAATACGCTTCGGTGGTCTGGTCCCCAGATTATACTTGCTATATAAATATATTAGAAAGGGTACAAAATAAATTCTTGAGATTTTTGGCTTATAAGTTGAACATGGGGGTAAATTTTAATTTTAAGTACAATGAGGTATCAAGTAGACTTAACTTAGAGTCTCTTGAAAAGAGGAGGTTTTAGTTTGACATTATGTTTATATTTAAACTATTAAATAATATTATTGATTGTCCAGACCTATTGGAGAGAATTCAGCTCAATGTTCCTAATCGTTGCTAACGCACCCACGATACGTTTTACATCAAATTTCATTCGACCAATTATGGAAAGCATTCCGCCATTGATAGATCCTTGAAATTCTTGAATATACATGCTAATAAGTTAGATATTTTTTTCACTAGTGGTGTTAGCTTTAGGAATCAATTAAATAGTTTTCTGTAAATTCTATAAGGTTTAGTAATTCAGTTTGTGATCTAATTTAGTAAGTTAATGTAAAATATGTGCCGCTATTAGATAGTTTTCTACTTTGTATTACTTAATGATAATGTGGTGTCCCATTTATTTCGTAAATAAATAAATAAATAAACATTTTTTGACACATGCAAAGCCAACTGTGGAGGAACCTCATGTTTTAATTTTTGATAACTATGAATCGCATATTTACCTTAAGGTTATCAACAGAGCTAAAGAAGTGGGGTTGTATTTATTAACCATCCTTCCCCATACAAGCCACAAATTCAGCCATTAGACCGTTCGGTATTTGGACCTTTTAAAGGCTATTACCATAAGGCTATGAATGAATGGATGTGCATTCCTGGAAATGCGGGTAAGCCTGTAACAATTTATGATGTATGTGAAATCGCTGGTAAAGCTTACGAATTAGCTTTTACACCAAAAAATATAGTAAGTGGTTTTAAAGTTTGCGGAATTATTCCACTAAACGAATATATTTTCGATGAGTCAGAATTCCTCCCTGCGTATGTAACAGATCGTCCCTTGCCAATTACAAATGATGGAACTGAACCCTTACCTGCCGATGATAATTTACCATCGACTTCTGCTGAAAATGTTCCTAATGATGATGATGAGACATTAGAAACCACTACTAACCTATCAAATTATAATAATGAGACCCCGAATGAGACTCCAAAAACAAGCCGAAACACTATTTCACCACAGACTTTAGAGCAATTGCAAAGGCCATCCACTCCTATTGGGAATATTAAAGTAACACCTGTAATGGTGCGACCATTTCCCAAAGCCGCACCGAGAAAAGCAGGTTACCAACGAAGGAAAGGAAAATCACTTATCTTAACAGACACACCGACTAAAGACGAAATAGAACGTCTGAAAAGCAAAAAATTAAAACCGAATAAAGAAAACACACAGAAACAAAAATTTAAAAAAACCGAGTATCCGGAAAATTGTTGACAGCAGCAGCAGTGACACCGATGCTGCTATAGAAACAAATGACTCAGATGAAATAGATTTTGACCAACAAATGCAGGAAGATGAAATAGAATCAAGGTTTCTAAACAGTTCTATTGAAACGGGACATTTTATTTCGGTAAAGTGCAGAGGTGAAAAATTTGCACAGCATTTTGTAGCGAATGTAATAGATATGCCAGCTGGTGAACTTCAGGTAAACTATTTTAAAAAAATGCAGAAGACTGATAACTTTTGTCATATTGAAGACAGTGAAATATTTGCAGTGTTTGAGACTGACATAGTTTTAAAGTTGCCGCCACCAACCCCCATTGGAGGGAGTGCACGTAGTAAAAATCTACTTCATTTTTCAGTTTTATTTGAAAAGTATAACATGGGATAAGAAAATATGCATAAATAAGTTAGAAATATCGACACTAAAAAGATTTTTTATTTATTTTATTCCTTTAAGAAAGTTTTATTTTAACAATTTGTTGTAATAAAGAGAGTACTAAATGAAAGAAACAAGGCAAAAATGGAAAGGGACCAAAATGGAACAGAAGAAGCAAAAAGAAATTACAAACAAAAAAGAAAGATAGCAAAAGAAATATGTAAAAGAAAAAAGAGAGAGCAACTAGAAAAACGACTAGAAAAAATGGAAGAACATTTCGTCAATAAATAACTAAAAAATTTCTATCAGGAGTAAAGCTTTCAAGACAAAACACAACTACCCGAGCAATTTTTTTCAGGAATGAAGAGGGTTTGTTAATAGGGTAGACAAAGGAGAAATTGGAGAGATGGGCAAGATACTTTAATAATCTGTTAAACGAGATAGAAGGAAAAGAACTACAAATCACGCAATCAACTTAAGAGGCAGCAGAAGTCAGTGAACAGGAGGTAGAAGAGCCGACAGAAAAGGAAATATATGAAGTTATAAAAGACCAAAAGAATAATAAGAGTGCGGGGGAGAGTAGAATCCCCGCAGAAGTGCTAAACCATGGAGGCGAGAAGTTGCAGAAGAAATTGATCTACTTGATACAAAGAGTGTGGCGTGAAGAAAGAATGCCAGATGATGGTGTAAGGCACTTATCTGTCCAATTTTTAAGAAGGGGGATAAGACGATGTGTGAAAATTACAGAGGAATCGCGCTGCTTGACGTAGTATATAAGATAATGGCCAAGTTAATAAGAAAAAGATTACAGGTGATAGAGGACTAAGTAGTGGTGTAACGCTTGCCTCGTATAAATTTTTCGACAAGACATTAAATAATGTAATTAAATTTACACTTCGCCCCTTCAAGCATTATCGCTTCTTGCCGACGTCCGAGGGAGAGATAAGCCGACTCCAGTTCGGCCTGCGCCGAAAATTGCAAATAAACAATCCGCGCTCCGCTCGTCCCCACCAGAGGATGGACGTGGTGGTTACCACGATAACACGACGTCAAGACGTATAAAAGTAAGCACGGAGCGAATTTAGAGAGAGAATTTTTCCCGTCCCGACATTAGCATTTTCCCTTAGCTAAGTTCGAACCCGAAGCCTCCAGTCTTGGAGACCGTGTTCCTAGCTATTGTTTAATTGAACTCGTTCCCCGAATAAACAGCTTTAAGAAACGACGCTCACGAATGGGAAACCGTTTCGCTGTTTAAATTTAACACTTGTAAATATCCCGAACTAATAATTATTGAAACCTCTCTTGGAGGACGCTAGTAAATAATTGCACCAAAATTTCCTGGACGACGTATTCGAAACGAGGGTTTAACAAATCAGACCGTTTCATATGTCAATTTGGCAATACAAAATAAATCCAGCGTCCAACACACTGTTTGCCCGGCCCGCAAGGCCACTGTAAGATTGTGTTTAATTTCTGTTTGACTATAGGACTGCACTTACCGATCGAAATTGCTACCTGTCATCTGCAGCACCCTCGGGGCCGCGAGCTGTAGAAGTCGCCTCCACGAACCGGACCACCAGGTGAACGAACGTCGACAACTTCCCTCCGGCTGCCAGCCGCACAAACACTCCACCGTATCCACGAGAATTAGATCGCTAGCACGGAGTCGTAAGGCGAAAAATATAACATATTCGCAATTAACCTATATTTGCAGTTACACGCGGTTTCAACGCCGAAGGGGACATTCGAATCCGGAAGTTGGCACCACTGCGAATTACTTTGGGCAATTTCGTCTTCGCGGTCAGTGGCGTCCCATCGATTTCTGTAGAAGGCGGCCATTCGGACCTTCCACACACCGATGCAAAGCGGGCTGCCAGCGCGCAAGGAACGAGCAGCCGGGTGCCCATCATAATTAATTAAACACATTGTAAAATACATTTTATTTGATCTCTTAAGAACAATACCTATGTTTGTAAATACTGAATCTTATAATTAAACTTTAGAAGTTATCTTAGTGTTTGCTTGTTAATCTTCAAGTGTATATCTGGCTGAACTAAATTATCTCCGACTGATAAGCTACCTGAAGGAAAATTAATTAAATTCATTAGCCCTAATTAGCAGAGGGCTAGTACCGTTACAGTGGGAGAATACCAAAGAGGTTTTAAACCAGGAAGATCAACAATAGACCAAGTTTTCACCATCAAACAGATCCAAAGCAACAGCTATGAGAAAAATTTAGGTCTGCATATGCTCTTCATAGATTTTAAACAAGCATACGACTCAATATGTAGAGAAAAATTATACCAAGTACTTGTAAAGTTGAATATTCCAAGTAAATTAATAAATCTAGTGAGAATGACATTAAAAAATACAAGTAATAAAATTCTAATAGATGGGAGTGTCTCAGAACAATTCAGAGTTGGAAGAGGGTTAAGACTAGGTGATCCGCTGTCAATGAACCTATTTAACATGGTAATGGAAGTTATAGTAAAAGATAACAAGATCCAAACGACAGGCTCAATTTACCATCATAAAACGCAATGTATCTCTTATGCAGACGATGTAGTCCTGGTAACTAGATCAAAAAAAGAGTTAGAAAAGGTTTTCAAAAAATTTTAAGCAGAAAGGAAAAAATTTGGATTACAGATAAATAAAGAAAAAACAAAGTACATGGAGACGAGAGTAAAAGTAACAGAAGAGAATAAATTTGTCAAATTTAACGCAGAAGAAGGAGAACAAATTTTTGAAAGAGTTAGCCAGTTTGAATATCTGGCGGTGACGATAACAGCCACAAACCAAGAGGAATATGAAATCAATAAAAGAATAATTAAAGGAAATAAAGCAGCAGGATCACTGTCAAAAGTATTAAGAGAAAAAAAATTATCAAGAGCAGTCAAGAATAGAGTCTATGAAACAATCATAAGACCAGTTGTATTGTATGGATGTGAAACGTGGGTAATGACAAAAAAAGACGAACAAAAGCTAGAAATCTGGGAGAGAAAAATCTTGAGGAGGATAATGGGAGGCATAAAAACTGACGAAGGAGAGTGGAGAAGGCGTACAAATAAAGAGGTGATGGATTTGTATAAAAAGACAAAAATAATAACACAATGAGTTCGAGCACAGCGAGCAAGATGGTTAAGACACATCTGCCGAATGTCAGAGCAAAGAGTGGTGAAAAAAGTCTTGTACGGAGGAGAAGGGGGGAAAAAAAGAGAGGAAGACCAAAGAAAAAGTGGCTCCAGGAAGTGAAAAATGATATAAGTAGGGCAGGCATAAATAACTACGAAGAAATAGCAATGGACCGGAAAAAGTGGAAACAAATAGTGAAAAACATTGAAGTCAAGGGCCTCCAAGGCCTGTAGTACTGTTGTATATATGTAATAAATAATTGTTGGTTAATAAAAACGAAATAATTATTAAAAAATATGAGTTTTTACTGACCGTCCCTGGGTACATTAGTTGTCCCTAGGTACATCATTGCATGGCCTCTGGTACAACCTATTGCTGTACCAAGGGACACTTTACAACACACTACAAACTTAATCATTTCAAATAGAAAATAAACCTCTGGAAAAAAGAAAAAATGTTTATAGAATCGTGAAATACTATTAATCATGGTGGAATTTAAACATATTATCCAAAGGACTTCCACAAGTGAAAAAAAAAATAAATAGTAAAATTTGTTTCTTGGGACA
This sequence comes from Agriotes lineatus, assembly GCA_940337035.1. Classification (NCBI taxonomy): domain Eukaryota; kingdom Metazoa; phylum Arthropoda; class Insecta; order Coleoptera; family Elateridae; genus Agriotes; species Agriotes lineatus. The sequence continues at coordinate 22,356 of CALNHX010011994.1, forward strand.
GCACTCTCCCCTACATTTCGTAGGTAAAGTGAATTATAGAATTTATAATAACAAGAAAAAGAAAATATTTCTAAAGAAAAATAGAAAAATAGCCAAAGTGGATATACAGGGTGTTACGGAAGTCGACGGAAAAATTTCTAAAGATTAGCTTTTTTTAATTTTTTCAAATAAGTCGATAAATCTTTGATGGATTTTATTCATTTCTTGGGCATGCGTTTTTACCAGTAAACTTAAGCTTTTTGTGGAATAAACCCTAATTTCGAAAATTACAGGGTGTTTAAAAACTTTGTCACAATTAATTATCCATCCATATTTTTTTAACCCCCTGTATAATAACTTTTTTGTGGATAGCTACTTTGATTTATAAGTTATTTTCTCTCTTAAAAAATTTTAGTTGGGTAAGCGGTTTCTTCTTCTTCCGGTGCCTATCCGTTCCGGATGTTGGCGATCATTGCGGCTATCCTTATTTTATCTGCAGCAGCTCTAAATAATCCTGTTGTTGTGGATGCAAACCACGTTCTAAGATTCTTCAGCCAGGATATTCTTCTTCTTCCTACTCCTCTTTTGCCGGATATCTTGCCTTGTAGGACGAGCTGTAGTAGTCCATATATCTCGCTGTGTCTCATAATATGTCCCAGATATTCAAGCTTCCTTATCTTGATTGTTTCCATTAATTCAAGATTTTTATTCATTTTATCTAAAACGCTCTTGTTGGTAACATGTTCTACCCATGAAATCCTCAGTATTCGCCGATATACCCACATCTCGAAGGATTGTATCTTTTTGCTAGATGCCTCCGTTAGCGTCCACGATTCCATTCCGTAAAGAAGCACAGAGAACACATAACATCTTACCAAACGAATCTTCATTTCTATATTAAGATGATGTTCCTTTAATATTGGACCTATTTTGTTGAACGCTGCTCTAGCTTTCTCAATACGACATTTGATTTCTACTGAGTGATCCCACTGTTCGTTGATTGTACTACCCAGGTATGTGTATTTTTGTACTTGTTCTATTCTGCTATTTTCTATTATTAAGTTTATCGGCGCTGTGTTGTTTTTACTGATCACCATACATTTTGTCTTTTTTTTGTTTAGTTTAAGACCGTATTTGTCGCTAACGGATGCCACTCGATTCATTATTTGCTGTAGATCTTCATGGCTGTCTGTAAGTATTACAGTATCATCTGCATAACGGATATTATTTATGCGCTCCCCATTAATCAATATTCTTTCATTACCTCCTTCTATTGCTTCATTAAAGATCTCTTCCGAGTATAAGTTAAAAAGGATTGGTGATAGAACGCAACCCTGACGTACTCCTCTTTGAATTAAAATTGTTTCTGACTTTTCGTCCTCTACCGCTATGTCGGCAGACTGGTTCCAATACAGGTTTCTTATAATCCTGATGTCCTTGTCATCTAGTCCAATTCGCTTCAAAATTTCGATAATCCTTTCATGTTTCACTGTGTCGAAGGCCTTCTGGTAATCTATAAAACATACGAATACTTCATGATTGACGTCTCGGCATCTTTGTATCAGTACTTGTATGCAGAATAGTGCTTCTCTGGTACCTACTGCATTTCTAAAGCCGAATTGTGTGTTTGACATTTGTTCTTCACATCGTCCGTAGATTCTTCTCTGAATTATTTTCAAGAACATCTTAAGTAAGTGGCTCATCAGGCTTATGGTTCTGTAATCGTCGCATTTGTTTGCGTTGCTTTTCTTGGGTATAGGAATGAATGTTGATCGTAGCCATTCTTCCGGTATTTGTCCCGTGTTATATATTTCATTGAATAAGGACGTAATTATTTTGACTCCATTTGAATCGAGGCGTTTAAGTATTTCTCCATGAACCCCGTCTGGTCCCGGAGATTTTCCATCTTTGACTTCTTTAATAACTTTTTCTACTTCTCGATCGTAATTTCCGGGCCTGTTGTACATTCTTCGTAAGTGTTTTCAGTTCGGTTGTCATTAAACAAATTTTCAATGTATTTCTTCCATGTTTCTATCCTTTCAGTTTTCGCGATACTTAATAATCTTTCCTGTTTCATTCCTAAGTCGACCGGAAGTTCGTTTTCTGTACATTCCCATTGCTTCTTTTACTTTTTTATAAATATTAAAATAATCATGTTTTTTCTCTAGTGTCTCTATCTCCTGACATTGGTATTTTAACCAGTCTCCTTTCGCAGTCCTTATTTATTTTTTGATTTTCTTGTCAATTTGTCAATATTCTTCTGGGTTGTTCTTATTTTTGCGTCTTTCTTCCATTAACTCCATAATTTGGTTTGTCATCCATTCTTTTTTCTTTCTAATATCAGGTTTAAGTGTTTCTTCGCTGACTTCCTTTATAATTTCTTCGATTTCTTTCGTTGCTTTTTGTATATCTTCTATGTGTGTACTCGTGTTCTTTAACTTATTGTTGATATTTTCTTTGGTCTTTTCTTTTGTTATTTTGTTCTTTAATTTCGTTGTATCGATTTTCTTTCTACTGCTTTTCTTCTTTACCTTTTTTAGTGTAATTCTTATATTTCCTACTAATGGAACATGATCGGAGTTTATATCTGCTCCCGGGTATGTCTTAACAGATTTAAAACAGTTTCTGAATCTTTGATTAACCAAGATGTAATCGATTTGGTTTCGTATTACTTGTTCAGGGGAGTCTAAGGGCGATTTCCATGTATAAAGTCGACGGGCTGGTAGTTTGAAAAAGGTATTCATTATTACTAGATTGTTTTCATTGCAAAATATGTTTAGTCTTTCCCCTCTCTCATTTCTTTCTCCAAGGCCAAAGGGTCCCACAAATTCGCCACATCTACCCCTGCCTATCTTAGAATTGAAGTCTCCCATTATGATTAATATTTCTTCTTTCCTTATCTTTTTAATTGTTGTTTCAAGGGAATCGTAAAATTGCTCGATTATGTCTTCACTTTTATCGGCAGTCGGTGCGTAAACTTGTACTATTGTTATATTTACAGAAGATGCTTCTAGTTGTATTAAGAGAATTCTCTCTGATATCGGCACAAAGTTATTGACATATTGTGCAATGTGTTTCTTCAAGATCATACCTACTCCATGTTGATGTTGATTATCACTGCTGCCCGAATAATACACTATATGTTCTCCTCTCCGGCGCATACTAGTTCGCTCCCGCGGTCAGTTTTTGAAAAAGGTCATAGGTAAGTTCGCTCCCGAAGCATAGGTAAGTTCGCTCCCGAGGATTAAAACGTAAATAAGTAGATTACGAGAGATTAAAATTTTACCAATATTTTATTTTACCAATATTTATATTATTACATACAATATTATACATACAAGACATTTAATATAATTTTAATGTGAGCAAAACTCTTGGTAAAAACGATAACTACTCATTTAATGACAATAACAAAACAGGAATAAACTTATATTCAAAATATATCAAATTTAAATTAATTAATTTTTCTTTACATATCTTGACAATTTTTCAAGAAATTGAATTTTTGTAATAGCTCCAGTTTTGAAGCTGGCCAAATGATCTTCAATTAATTTAATTTTTTGCATTTCTACCCTTCTGTATACTTTTTTAATTTTATGAGCACTGTTTATTTTTACATATGTCTCGACTTGAAATTCTTTCAACACTTCAATAAATTGAAAAATATTTGGATGGGCAGCGTAAAACGACCCAATCTGCTGTGGAAAGCTTCACAAGCATTTGTTGATCTCGTCCTTGCTGAAGAATGTTCGGCCCACATTTCTGGCGGGAATAGAGAATCTTCTGATATATATGTTTCCACCAAATAGTTATTAAAAATCTCCAATTTTTTGTCTTGTGGCAAAATTTCCGCAAGATCAAAGCAGAAACAATCTCCCACATCGGCTGGTTGTAAGTAGGGAAGGCCAAATACGAAATTTAAATATTTTCCAATATCTGATTGGGATTTGTAATCTTGAGTAAGTCCTAAGTGCTGAATTTTCCGCCACCTGCAGCAATGGAACAAAATAATTAATTTTTTGATAAAATATAAAAAGTAAGATCTTACCATGACTGGGTTAGATGAAATAAGCAACCCTTAATCACAACGTGTGGAAGTTTTCTTTGGAATGCTAAATGTATTGCCATTTCAAAATCTATGTAAACACATTTTGATGTTAGTGCAATTTCCATTTCTTGTAGCTTGTTGAGAAGAATGTTTAAGCAATTTTCATAAGTTTTTGTTGTTTTATCCGGTAATAGGAAAAATACTAAAGGCATGTAATGACCATTACATATTCCATGTATGGTAAATAATTGGTAGAAAAACTTTGGGCAACATTTAAATGTTCCATCCACATATAAACTTTCTAAAGTGCTTAAAAAGTTCAAGTTTGTCACGCTTGTAAACATCACAATTTTAGAGTTTATATCATTTGTTAGCATGAAATCTTCATTTCTATTGGTTTTTATTTCTAAATTGCTTAAGACTTCTTGAGTGTTTTCTAAGCTAGTTGGTAAGGCTGGTAGAAAGCTTCGTCTATGGTTATAGATATTCTTTCTAATATATTGCATATCAGTTGTTGTGATTGTTTCGACGTCATTATTTAGTAGCACACGGTTAATTATTTTCGACGGCTTTTCACTTACGTTTTCCGCTGCTTTTCTTTTCAAACTGTTGCTCAAAATTTGTCTGTTTAAGACGGCGTTTTCCATCGCCTCATGAGCATGATTCAAATTTGAATCAACCAACATATTTTCGTCACCCACACTTTTTAAAAATGATTTACAGCTCCTTACTATACACTGCCACCGTTTCACATTTCCCGCCAATAATTTATGGAAATTAAATTTATAGGAATTCACCACCAACATAGGTTTTCCTTTTTCACTAATAATTTGGCTTACGTCCATTTTAAATCTTTCTCAACCAAGTGTAAAGAAGAAATGATTTTGTTTATTCCGTACATTTTCTTATATTTATACAGAAAAATAGGCTCATTACTAACAAGTTTGTTATTGTCATTAAGCGATAACATGGCATGCCATTAACAGGGGATTATTTTTGAAAAATATTTGGCGATAATATTAAGCAATAATGTGGATTAACATTAACAGGGGATTATTTCTGCAAAATATTTGGGAGCGAACTTACCTACACCCTTTTCACGTAGGGGGATTAAAAACTGACCGCGGGAGCGAAATAGGTTGCGGCCCTCCTCTCACTATTTTTCCTGAGTCGGGCAATCTCATTTCACTGATGCCCGTGATGTCTGTATTCATCCTGTCCATTTCTTGTAATGCGTTATGCATCTTTCCAGCTTGATACATGGTTCTAACATTCCAAGTGCAGATTTTGGTGGCTAACCGGGCGATTCTTCGCACCCCTGCCCCATTTAAGGGGCGCCCGTACTCGGGGCCATTGTTTGAGTTTGTAGCCATCATGATTATACTAGGAATATTAATGCGGTGGTTTTCCTTATTTGCTTTCCGCATAGCAGTGACGCGGCCATTCCGTTGCTACAACTCTGCCCGCGGTTATCTAGGATCAAGCCATGCCGACGTTCTTCATCTTTAGCCTTGACCTAGTACTGATGAAGCTGCGTCCCTTCACCAGGGATATATCTGTCTATCCATTCCAATCTGATACTGCCGCCCAATCTGAGCAGACGCTGTACCATGCCTCAGTTGATCCGCGGGTACTTATTTGGTAAAACCTTATTCCTACCGGTCCTGCATATCTACAGGAACTTCCCCTATTAGCCATTGGAACGCGCCGTGTCGGGGTTAATTTACAGAATTTATTCCTGGCGACAAGTAGATTGAACTAGTAAAGTGTAGGTTCAACAAGCGCGAAAACTAACCTTAAAATTGTTTCAGTTTGGGTTTACGTATAGTTAGT
>CALNHX010011995.1:0-28203 GCA_940337035.1 Agriotes lineatus
GTGACCTTTGGTGACCTTTGGTGACCTTTGGGGTGACCTTTGGTGACCTTTGGGGTGACCTTTGGTGACCTTTGGGGTGACCTTTGGTGACCTTTGGTGACCTTTGGTGACCTTTGGTGACCTTTGGTGACCTTTGGTGACCTTTGGTGACCTTTGGGGTGACCTTTGGTGACCTTTGGGATGACCTTTGGTGACCTTTGGTGACCTTTGGTGACCTTTGGTGACCTTTGGTGACCTTTGGGGTGACCTTTGGTGACCTTTGGTGACCTTTGGTGACCTTTGGGGTGACCTTTGGTGACCTTTGGGGTGACCTTTGGTGACCTTTGGGGTGACCTTTTGTGACCTTTGGTGACCTTTGGTGACCTTTGGTGACCTTTGGTGACCTTTGGGATGACCTTTGGTGACCTTTGGTGACCTTTGGTGACCTTTGGTGACTTTTGGTGACCTTTGGGGTGACCTTTGGTGACCTTTGGGGTGACCTTTGGTGACCTTTGGTGACCTTTGGTGACCTTTGGGGTGACCTTTGGTGACCTTTGGGGTGACCTTTGGTGACCTTTGGGGTGACCTTTGGTGACCTTTGGTGACCTTTGGTGACCTTTGGTGACCTTTGGTGACCTTTGGGGTGACCTTTGGTGACCTTTGGGATGACCTTTGGTGACCTTTGGTGACCTTTGGTGACCTTTGGTGACCTTTGGTGACCTTTGGGGTGACCTTTGGTGACCTTTGGGGTGACCTTTGGTGACCTTTGGTGACCTTTGGGGTGACCTTTGGTGACCTTTGGGGTGACCTTTGGTGACCTTTGGGGTGACCTTTGGTGACCTTTGGTGACCTTTGGTGACCTTTGGTGACCTTTGGTGACCTTTGGTGACCTTTGGTGACCTTTGGGGTGACCTTTGGTGACCTTTGGGATGACCTTTGGTGACCTTTGGTGACCTTTGGTGACCTTTGGTGACCTTTGGTGACCTTTGGGGTGACCTTTGGTGACCTTTGGTGACCTTTGGGGTCACCTTTGGTGACCTTTGGTGACCTTTGGTGACCTTTGGTGACCTTTGGGGTGACCTTTGCTGACCTTTGGTAACCTTTGGTGACCTTTGGGGTGACCTTTGGTGACCTTTGGGGTGATCTTTGGTGACCTTTGGTGACCTTCGGTGACCTTTGGTGACCTTTGGTGACCTTTGGTGACCTTTGGGGTGACCTTTGGTGACCTTTGGGGTGACCTTTGGTGACCTTTGGTGACCTTTGGGGTGACCTTTAGTGACCTTTGGGGTGACCTTTGGTGACCTTTGGTGACCTTTGGTGACCTTTGGGGTGACCTTTGGTGACCTTTGGGGTGACCTTTGGTGACCTTTGGTGACCATTGGTGACCTTTGGGGTGACCTTTGGTGACCTTTGGGTTGACCTTTGGTGACCTTTGGTGACCTTTGGTGACCTTTGGTGACCTTTGGGGTGACCTTTCGTGACCTTTGGGGTGACCTTTGGTGACCTTTGGTGACCTTTGGGGTGACCTTTGGTGACCTTTGGTGACCTTTGGTGACCTTTAGTGACCTTTGGGGTGACCTTTGGTGACCTGTGGTGACCTTTGGTGACCTTTGCTGACCTTTGGTGACCTTTGGTGACCTTTGGTGACCTTTGGGGTGTCCTTTGGTGACCTTTGGGGTGACCTTTGGTGACCTTTGGTGACCTTTGGGGTGACCTTTGGTGACCTTTGGGGTGACCTTTGGTGACCTTTGGGGTGACCTTTGGTGACCTTTGGTGACCCTTGGTGACCTTTGGTGACCTTTGGTGACCTTTGGGGTGACCTTTGGTGACCTTTGGGATGACCTTTGGTGACCTTTGGTGACCTTTGGTGACCTTTGGTGACCTTTGGTGACCTTTGGGGTGACCTTTGGTGACCTTTGGTGACCTTTGGTGACCTTTGGTGACCTTTGGTGACCTTTGGGGTGACCTTTGGTGACCTTTGGGGTGACCTTTGGTGACCTTTGGTGACCTTTGGTGACCTTTGGTGACCTTTGGTGACCTTTGGGGTGACCTTTGGTGACCTTTGGGATGACCTTTGGTGACCTTTGGTGACCTTTGGTGACCTTTGGTGACCTTTGGTGACCTTTACGGTCACCTTTGGTGACCTTTGGGGTGACCTTTGGTGACCTTTGGTGACCTTTGGGGTGACCTTTGGTGACCTTTGGGGTGACCTTTGGTGACCTTTGGGGTGACCTTTGGTGACCTTTGGGGTGACCTTTGGTGACCTTTGGTGACCATTGGTGACCTTTGGGGTGACCTTTGGTGACCTTTGGGGTGACCTTTGGTGACCTTTGGTGACCTTTGGTGACCTTTGGTGACCTTTGGGGTGACCTTTAGTGACCTTTGGGGTGACCTTTGGTGACCTTTGGTGACCTTTGGGGTGACCTTTGGTGACCTTTGGTGACCTTTGGTGACCTTTGGTGACCTTTGGGGTGGGTGACCTTTGGGGTGACCTTTGGTGACCTTTGGTGACCTTTGGTGACCTTTGGTGACCTTTGGGGTGACCTTTGGTGACCTGTGGTGACCTTTGGTGACCTTTAGTGACCTTTGGTGACCTTTGGTGACCTTTGGTGACCTTTGGGGTGACCTTTGGTGACCTTTGGTGACCTTTGGGGTGACCTTTGGTGACCTTTGGGGTGACCTTTGGTGACCTTTGGGGTGACCTTTGGTGATCTTTGGTGACCTTTGGTGACCTTTGGTGACCTTTGGGGTGACCTTTGGTGACCTTTGGGATGACCTTTGGTGACCTTTGGTGACCTTTGGTGACCTTTGGTGACCTTTGGGGTGACCTTTGGTGACCTTTGGTGACCTTTGGTGACCTTTGGGGTGACCTTTGGTGACCTTTGGGGTGACCTTTGGTGACCTTTGGGATGACCTTTGGTGACCTTTGGTGACCTTTGGTGACCTTTGGTGACCTTTGGTGACCTTTGGGGTGACCTTTGGTGACCTTTGGGGTGACCTTTGGTGACCTTTGGGGTGACCTTTGGTGACCTTTGGGGTGACCTTTGGTGACCTTTGGTGACCTTTGGGGTGACCTTTGGTGACCTTTGGGGTGACCTTTGGTGACCTTTGGTGACCTTTGGTGACCTTTGGTGACCTTTGGTGACCTTTGGGGTGACCTTTGGTGACCTTTGGGATGACCTTTGGTGACCTTTGGTGACCTTTGGTGACCTTTGGTGACCTTTGGTGACCTTTGGGGTGACCTTTGGTGACCTTTGGTGACCTTTGGTGACCTTTGGGGTGACCTTTGGTGACCTTTGGTGACCTTTGGTGACCTTTGGGGTGACCTTTGGTGACTTTTGGGGTGACCTTTGGTGACCTTTGGGGTGACCTTTGGTGACCTTTGGGGTGATCTTTGGTGACCTTTGGGGTGACTTTTGGTGACCTTTGAGGTGACCTTTGGGGTGACCTGTGGTGACCTTTGGGGTGACCTTTGGTGACCTTTGGTGACGTTTGGGATGACCTTTGGTGACCTTTGGGGTGACCTTTGGTGACCTTTGGTGACCTTTGGGGTGATCTTTGGTGACCTTTGGGGTGACTTTTGGTGACCTTTGGTAACTTTTGGTGACCTTTGGGGTGACCTTTGGGGTGACCTGTGGTGACCTTTGGGGTGACCTTTGGTGACCTTCGGTGACCTTTGGTGACCTTTGGTGACCTTTGGTGACCTTTGGGGTGACCTTTGGTGACCTTTGGGGTGACCTTTGGTGACCTTTGGTGACCTTTGGGGTGACCTTTAGTGACCTTTGGGGTGACCTTTGGTGACCTTTGGTGACCTTTGGTGACCTTTGGGGTGACCTTTGGTGACCTTTGGGGTGACCTTTGGTGACCTTTGGTGACCATTGGTGACCTTTGGGGTGACCTTTGGTGACCTTTGGGGTGACCTTTGGTGACCTTTGGTGACCTTTGGTGACCTTTGGGGTGACCTTTAGTGACCTTTGGGGTGACCTTTGGTGACCTTTGGTGACCTTTCAGGTGACCTTTGGTGACCTTTGGTGACCTTTGGTGACCTTTGGTGACCTTTGGGGTGACCTTTGGTGACCTGTGGTGACCTTTGGTGACCTTTGCTGACCTTTGGTGACCTTTGGTGACCTTTGGTGACCTTTGGGGTGACCTTTGGTGACCTTTGGGGTGACCTTTGGGGTGTCCTTTGGTGACCTTTGGTGACCTTTGGTGACCTTTGGTGACCTTTGGTGACCTTTGGGGTGACCTTTGGTGACCTTTGGGATGACCTTTGGTGACCTTTGGTGACCTTTGGTGACCTTTGGTGACCTTTGGGGTGACCTTTGGTGACCTTTGGTGACCTTTGGTGACCTTTGGGGTGACCTTTGGTGACCTTTGGGGTGACCTTTGGTGACCTTTGGGGTGACCTTTGGTGACCTTTGGTGACCTTTGGTGACCTTTGGTGACCTTTGGGGTGACCTTTGGTGACCTTTGGGGTGACCTTTGGTGACCTTTGGGGTGACCTTTGGTGACCTTTGGTGACCTTTGGTGACCTTTGGTGACCTTTGGTGACCTTTGGGGTGACCTTTGGTGACCTTTGGGATGACCTTTGGTGACCTTTGGTGACCTTTGGTGACCTTTGGTGACCTTTGGTGACCTTTGGGGTGACTTTGGTGACCTTTGGTGACCTTTGGTGACCTTTGGGGTGACCTTTGGTGACCTTTGGGGTGGCCTTTGGTGACCTTTGGGGTGACCTTTGGTGACCTTTGGTGACCTTTGGTGACCTTTGGTGACCTTTGGTGACCTTTGGGGTGACCTTTGGTGACCTTTGGGATGACCTTTGGTGACCTTTGGTGACCTTTGGTGACCTTTGGTGACCTTTGGTGACCTTTGGGGTGACCTTTGGTGACCTTTGGGGTGACCTTTGGTGACCTTTGGTGACCTTTGGGGTGACCTTTGGTGAACTTTGGGGTGACCTTTGGTGACCTTTGGGGTGACCTTTGGTGACCTTTGGTGACCTTTGGTGACCTTTGGGGTGACCTTTGGTGACCTTTGGGGTGACCTTTGGTGACCTTTGGGGTGACCTTTGGTGACCTTTGGTGACCTTTGGTGACCTTTGGTGACCTTTGGTGACCTTTGGGGTGACCTTTGGTGACCTTTGGGATGACCTTTGGTGACCTTTGGTGACCTTTGGTGACCTTTGGTGACCTTTGGTGACCTTTGGGGTGACCTTTGGTGACCTTTGGGGTGACCTTTGGTGACCTTTGGTGACCTTTGGGGTGACCTTTGGTGACCTTTGGGGTGACCTTTGGTGACCTTTGGGGTGACCTTTGGTGACCTTTGGTGACCTTTGGTGACCTTTGGTGACCTTTGGTGACCTTTGGGGTGACCTTTGGTGACCTTTGGTGACCATTGGTGACCTTTGGGGTGACCTTTGGTGACCTTTGGGGTGACCTTTGGTGACCTTTGGTGACCTTTGGTGACCTTTGGTGACCTTTGGGGTGACCTTTAGTGACCTTTGGGGTGACCTTTGGTGACCTTTGGTGACCTTTGGGGTGACCTTTGGTGACCTTTGGGATGACCTTTGGTGACCTTTGGTGACCTTTGGTGACCTTTGGTGACCTTTGGTGACCTTTGGGGTGACCTTTGGTGACCTTTGGTGACCTTTGGTGACCTTTGGGGTGACCTTTGGTGACCTTTGGGGTGACCTTTGGTGACCTTTGGGGTGACCTTTGGTGACCTTTGGTGACCTTTGGTGACCTTTGGTGACCTTTGGGGTGACCTTTGGTGACCTTTGGGATGACCTTTGGTGACCTTTGGTGACCTTTGGTGACCTTTGGTGACCTTTGGGGTGACCTTTGGTGACCTTTGGTGACCTTTGGTGACCTTTGGGGTGACCTTTGGTGACCTTTGGGGTGACGTTTGGTGACCTTTGGGGTGACCTTTGGTGACCTTTGGTGACCTTTGGTGACCTTTGGTGACCTTTGGTGACCTTTGGGGTGACCTTTGGTGACCTTTGGGATGACCTTTGGTGACCTTTGGTGACCTTTGGTGACCTTTGGTGACCTTTGGTGACCTTTGGGGTGACCTTTGGTGACCTTTGGGGTGACCTTTGGTGACCTTTGGTGACCTTTGGGGTGACCTTTGGTGACCTTTGGGGTGACCTTTGGTGACCTTTGGGGTGACCTTTGGTGACCTTTGGTGACCTTTGGGGTGACCTTTGGTGACCTTTGGGGTGACCTTTGGTGACCTTTGGGGTGACCTTTGGTGACCTTTGGTGACCATTGGTGACCTTTGGGGTGACCTTTGGGGTGACCTTTGGTGACCTTTGGTGACCTTTGGTGACCTTTGGTGACCTTTGGGGTGACCTTTAGTGACCTTTGGGGTGACCTTTGCTTTGGTGACCTTTGGTGACCTTTGGTGACCTTTGGTGACCTTTGGGGTGACCTTTGGTGACCTGTGGTGACCTTTGGTGACATTTGCTGACCTTTGGTGACCTTTGGTGACCTTTGGTGACCTTTGGGGTGACCTTTGGTGACCTTTGGGGTGACCTTTGGTGACCTTTGGTGACCTTTGGGGTGACCTTTGGTGACCTTTGGGGTGACCTTTGGTGACCTTTGGGGTAACCTTTGGTGACCTTTGGTGACCTTTGGTGACCTTTGGTGACCTTTGGGGTGACCTTTGGTGACCTTTGGGATCACCTTTGGTGACCTTTGGTGACCTTTGGTGACCTTTGGTGACCTTTGGTGACCTTTGGGGTGACCTTTGGTGACCTTTGGTGACCTTTGGGGTGACCTTTGGTGACCTTTGGGGTGTCCTTTGGTGACCTTTGGGGTGACCTTTGGTGACCTTTGGTGACCTTTGGTGACCTTTGGTGACCTTTGGTGACCTTTGGGGTGACCTTTGGTGACCTTTGGGATGACCTTTGGTGACCTTTGGTGACCTTTGGTGACCTTTGGTGACCTTTGGTGACCTTTGGGGTGACCTTTGGTGACCTTTGGGGTGACCTTTGGTGACCTTTGGTGACCTTTGGGGTGACCTTTGGTGACCTTTGGGGTGACCTTTGGTGACCTTTGGGGTGACCTTTGGTGACCTTTGGTGACCTTTGGGGTGACCTTTGGTGACCTTTGGTGACCTTTGGGGTGACCTTTGGTGACCTTTGGGATGACCTTTGGTGACCTTTGGTGACCTTTGGTGACCTTTGGGGTGACCTTTGGTGACCTTTGGGATGACCTTTGGTGACCTTTGGTGACCTTTGGTGACCTTTGGTGACCTTTGGTGACCTTTGGGGTGACCTTTGGTGACCTTTGGGGTGACCTTTGGTGACCTTTGGTGACCTTTGGGGTGAACTTTGGTGACCTTTGGGATGACCTTTGGTGACCTTTGGTGACCTTTGGTGACCTTTGGTGACCTTTGGTGACCTTTGGTGACCTTTAGGTGACCTTTGGTGACCTTTGGTGACCTTTGGTGACCTTTGGGGTGACCTTTGGTGACCTTTGGTGACCTTTGGTGACCTTTGGGGTGACCTTTGGTGACCTTTGGTGACCTTTGGTGACCTTTGGTGACCTTTGGGGTGACCTTTGCTGACCTTTGGTAACCTTTGGTGACCTTTGGGGTGACCTTTGGTGACCTTTGGGGTGACCTTTGGTGACCTTTGGTGACCTTCGGTGACCTTTGATGACCTTTGGTGACCTTTGGTGACCTTTGGGGTGACCTTTGGTGACCTTTGGGGTGACCTTTGGTGACCTTTGGGGTGACCTTTGGTGACCTTTGGTGACCATTGGTGACCTTTGGGGTGACCTTTGGTGACCTTTGGGGTGACCTTTGGTGACCTTTGGTGACCTTTGGTGACCTTTGGGGTGACCTTTAGTGACCTTTGGGGTGACCTTTGGTGACCTTTGGTGACCTTTGGGGTGACCTTTGGTGACCTTTGGTGACCTTTGGTGACCTTTGGTGACCTTTGGGGTGACCTTTGGTGACCTGTGGTGACCTTTGGTGACCTTTGCTGACCTTTGGTGACCTTTGGTGACCTTTGGTGACCTTTGGGGTGACCTTTGGTGACCTTTGGGGTGACCTTTGGTGACCTTTGGGGTGACCTTTGGTGACCTTTGGTGACCTTTGGTGACCTTTGGTGACCTTTGGTGACCTTTGGGGTGACCTTTGGTGACCTTTGGGATGACCTTTGGTGACCTTTGGTGACCTTTGGTGACCTTTGGTGACTTTTGGTGACCTTTGGGGTGACCTTTGGTGACCTTTGGGGTGACCTTTGGTGACCTTTGGTGACCTTTGGTGACCTTTGGTGACCTTTGGTGACCTTTGGGTGACCTTTGGGTGACCTGGGGTGACCTTTGGTGACCTTTGGTGACCTTTGGTGACCTTTGGTGACCTTTGGTGACCTTTGGTGACCTTTGGTGACCTTTGGGTGACTTTTGGTGACCTTTGGGATGACCTTTGGTGACCTTTGGTGACCTTTGGTGACCTTTGGTGACCTTTGGTGACCTTTGGGGTGACCTTTGGTGACCTTTGGGGTGACCTTTGGTGACCTTTGGTGACCTTTGGGGTGACCTTTGGTGACCTTTGGGGTGACCTTTGGTGACCTTTGGGGTGACCTTTGGTGACCTTTGGTGACCTTTGGTGACCTTTGGTGACCTTTGGTGACCTTTGGTGACCTTTGGTGACCATTGGTGACCTTTGGGGTGACCTTTGGTGACCTTTGGTGACCTTTGGGGTGACCTTTGGTGACCTTTGGGATGACCTTTGGTGACCTTTGGTGACCTTTGGTGACCTTTGGTGACCTTTGGTGACCTTTGGGGTGACCTTTGGTGACCTTTGGGGTGACCTTTGGTGACCTTTGGTGACCTTTGGGGTGACCTTTGGTGACCTTTGGGGTGACCTTTGGTGACCTTTGGGGTGACCTTTGGTGACCTTTGGTGACCTTTGGTGACCTTTGGTGACCTTTGGTGACCTTTGGTGACCTTTGGTGACCATTGGTGACCTTTGGGGTGACCTTTGGTGACCTTTGGTGACCTTTGGGGTGACCTTTGGTGACCTTTGGGATGACCTTTGGTGACCTTTGGTGACCTTTGGTGACCTTTGGTGACCTTTGGTGACCTTTGGGGTGACCTTTGGTGACCTTTGGTGACCTTTGGTGACCTTTGGGGTGACCTTTGGTGACCTTTGGTGACCTTTGGTGACCTTTGGGGTGACCTTTGGTGACCTTTGGTGACCTTTGGTGACCTTTGGTGACCTTTGGGGTGACCTTTGCTGACCTTTGGTAACCTTTGGTGACCTTTGGGGTGACCTTTGGTGACCTTTGGGGTGATCTTTGGTGACCTTTGGTGACCTTCGGTGACCTTTGGTGACCTTTGGTGACCTTTGGTGACCTTTGGGGTGACCTTTGGTGACCTTTGGGGTGACCTTTGGTGACCTTTGGTGACCTTTGGGGTGACCTTTGGTGACCTTTGGGGTGACCTTTGGTGACCTTTGGTGACCATTGGTGACCTTTGGGGTGACCTTTGGTGACCTTTGGTGACCTTTGGTGACCTTTGGGGTGACCTTTAGTGACCTTTGGGGTGACCTTTGGTGACCTTTGGTGACCTTTGGTGACCTTTGGGGTGACCTTTGGTGACCTTTGGGGTGACCTTTGGTGACCTTTGGTGACCATTGGTGACCTTTGGGGTGACCTTTGGTGACCTTTGGGGTGACCTTTGGTGACCTTTGGTGACCTTTGGGGTGACCTTTGGGGTGACCTTTGGTGACCATTGGTGACCTTTGGGGTGACCTTTGGTGACCTTTGGGGTGACCTTTGGTGACCTTTGGTGACCTTTGGTGACCTTTGGGGTGACCTTTAGTGACCTTTGGGGTGACCTTTGGTGACCTTTGGTGACCTTTGGGGTGACCTTTGGTGACCTTTGGTGACCTTTGTTGACCTTTGGTGACCTTTGGGGTGACCTTTGGTGACCTGTGGTGACCTTTGGTGACCTTTGCTGACCTTTGGTGACCTTTGGTGACCTTTGGTGACCTTTGGGGTGACCTTTGGTGACCTTTGGGATGACCTTTGGTGACCTTTGGTGACCTTTGGTGACCTTTGGTGACCTTTGGTGACCTTTGGTGACCTTTGGTGACCCTTGGGGTGACCTTTGGTGACCTTTGGTGACCTTTGGTGACCTTTGGGGTGACCTTTGGTGACCTTTGGGATGACCTTTGGTGACCTTTGGTGACCTTTGGTGACCTTTGGTGACCTTTGGTGACCCTTGGGGTGACCTTTGGTGACCTTTGGTGACCTTTGGTGACCTTTGGGGTGACCTTTGGTGACCTTTGGGATGACCTTTGGTGACCTTTGGTGACCTTTGGTGACCCTTGGTGACCTTTGGTGACCTTTACGGTGACCTTTGGTGACCTTTGGGGTGACCTTTGGTGACCTTTGGTGACCTTTGGGGTGACCTTTGGTGACCTTTGGGGTGACCTTTGGTGACCTTTGGGGTGACCTTTGGTGACCTTTGGGGTGACCTTTGGTGACCTTTGGTGACCTTTGGTGACCTTTGGTGACCTTTGGTGACCTTTGGGGTGACCTTTGGTGACCTTTGCTGACCTTTGGTGACCTTTGGTGACCTTTGGTGACCTTTGGGGCGACCTTTGGTGACCTTTGGGGTGACCTTTGGTGACCTTTGGTGACCTTTGGGGTGACCTTTGGTGACCTTTGGGGTGACCTTTGGTGACCTTTGGTGACCTTTGGTGACCTTTGGGGTGACCTTTGATGACCTTTGGGATGACCTTTGGTGACCTTTGGTGACCTTTGGTGACCTTTGGTGACCTTTGGTGACCTTTGGGGTGACCTTTGGTGACCTTTGGTGACCTTTGGTGACCTTTGGGGTGACCTTTGGTGACCTTTGGGGTGACCTTTGGTGACCTTTGGGGTGACCTTTGGTGACCTTTGGTGACCTTTGGTGACCTTTGGTGACCTTTGGTGACCTTTGGGGTGACCTTTGGTGACCTTTGGTGACCTTTGGTGACCTTTGGGGTGACCTTTGGTGACCTTTGGGGTGACCTTTGGTGACCTTTGGGGTGACCTTTGGTGACCTTTGGTGACCTTTGGTGACCTTTGCTGACCTTTGGTGACCTTTGGGGTGACCTTTGGTGACCTTTGGGATGACCTTTGGTGACCTTTGGTGACCTTTGGTGACCTTTGGTGACCTTTGGGGTGACCTTTGGTGACCTTTGGGGTGACCTTTGGTGACCTTTGGTGACCTTTGGGGTGACCTTTGGTGACCTTTGGGGTGACCTTTGGTGACCTTTGGGGTGACCTTTGGTGACCTTTGGTGACCTTTGGTGACCTTTGGTGACCTTTGGGGTGACCTTTGGTGACCTTTGGGATGACCTTTGGTGACCTTTGGTGACCTTTGGTGACCTTTGGTGACTTTTGGTGACCTTTGGGGTGACCTTTGGTGACCTTTGGTGACCTTTGGTGACCTTTGGGGTGACCTTTGGTGACCTTTGGTGACCTTTGGTGACCTTTGGGGTGACCTTTGGTGACTTTTGGGGTGACCTTTGGTGACCTTTGGGGTGATCTTTGGTGACCTTTGGGGTGACTTTTGGTGACCTTTGGTAACTTTTGGTGACCTTTGGGGTGACCTTTGGGGTGACCTGTGTTGACCTTTGGGGTGACCTTTGGTGACCTTTGGTGACGTTTGGGGTGACCTTTGGTGACCTTTGGGGTGACCTTTGGTGACCTTTGGTGACCTTTGGGGTGATCTTTGGTGACCTTTGGGGTGACTTTTGGTGACCTTTGTAAACTTTTGGTGACCTTTGGGGTGACCTTTGGGGTGACCTGTGGTGACCTTTGGGGTGACCTTTGGTGACCTTTGGTGACCTTTGGTGACCTTTGGAGACCTTTGGGGTGACCTTTAGTGACCTTTGGGGTGACCTTTGGTGACCTTTCAGGTGACCTTTGGTGACCTTTGGTGACCTTTGGTGACCTTTGGTGACCTTTGGGGTGACCTTTGGTGACCTTTGGTGACCTTTGGTGACCTTTGGTGACCATTGGTGACCTATGGGGTGACCTTTGGTGACCTTTGGGGTGACCTTTGGTGACCTTTGGTGACCTTTGGTGACCTTTGGTGACCTTTGGGGTGACCTTTAGTGACCTTTGGGGTGACCTTTGGTGACCTTTGGTGACCTTTGGGGTGACCTTTGCTGACCTTTGGTGACCTTTGGGGTGACCTTTGGTGACCTGTGGTGACCTTTGGTGACCTTTGCTGACCTTTGGTGACCTTTGGTGACCTTTGGTGACCTTTGGTGACCTTTGGTGACCTTTGGGGTGACCTTTGGTGACCTTTGGGGTGACCTTTGGTGACCTTTGGGGTGACCTTTGGTGACCTTTGGGGTGACCTTTGGTGACCTTTGGTGACCTTTGGTGACCTTTGGTGACCTTTGGTGACCTTTGGGGTGACCTTTGGTGACCTTTGGGATGACCTTTGGTGACCTTTGGTGACCTTTGGTGACCTTTGGTGACCTTTGGGGTGACCTTTGGTGACCTTTGGTGACCTTTGGTGACCTTTGGGGTGACCTTTGGTGACCTTTGGGGTGACCTTTGGTGACCTTTGGGGTGACCTTTGGTGACCTTTGGTGACCTTTGGTGACCTTTGGTGACCTTTGGTGACCTTTGGTGACCTTTGGTGACCTTTGGGGTGACCTTTGGTGACCTTTGGGATGACCTTTGGTGACCTTTGGTGACCTTTGGTGACCTTTGGTGACCTTTGGTGACCTTTGGGGTGACCTTTGGTGACCTTTGGTGACCTTTGGTGACCTTTGGGGTGACCTTTGGTGACCTTTGGGGTGACCTTTGGTGACCTTTGGGGTGACCTTTTGTGACCTTTGGTGACCTTTGGTGACCTTTGGTGACCTTTGGTGACCTTTGGGATGACCTTTGGTGACCTTTGGTGACCTTTGGTGACCTTTGGTGACTTTTGGTGACCTTTGGGGTGACCTTTGGTGACCTTTGGGGTGACCTTTGGTGACCTTTGGTGACCTTTGGTGACCTTTGGGGTGACCTTTGGTGACCTTTGGGGTGACCTTTGGTGACCTTTGGGGTGACCTTTGGTGACCTTTGGTGACCTTTGGTGACCTTTGGTGACCTTTGGTGACCTTTGGGGTGACCTTTGGTGACCTTTGGGATGACCTTTGGTGACCTTTGGTGACCTTTGGTGACCTTTGGTGACCTTTGGTGACCTTTGGGGTGACCTTTGGTGACCTTTGGGGTGACCTTTGGTGACCTTTGGTGACCTTTGGGGTGACCTTTGGTGACCTTTGGGGTGACCTTTGGTGACCTTTGGGGTGACCTTTGGTGACCTTTGGTGACCTTTGGTGACCTTTGGTGACCTTTGGTGACCTTTGGTGACCTTTGGTGACCTTTGGGGTGACCTTTGGTGACCTTTGGGATGACCTTTGGTGACCTTTGGTGACCTTTGGTGACCTTTGGTGACCTTTGGTGACCTTTGGGGTGACCTTTGGTGACCTTTGGTGACCTTTGGGGTGACCTTTGGTGACCTTTGGTGACCTTTGGTGACCTTTGGTGACCTTTGGGGTGACCTTTGCTGACCTTTGGTAACCTTTGGTGACCTTTGGGGTGACCTTTGGTGACCTTTGGGGTGATCTTTGGTGACCTTTGGTGACCTTCGGTGACCTTTGGTGACCTTTGGTGACCTTTGGTGACCTTTGGGGTGACCTTTGGTGACCTTTGGGGTGACCTTTGGTGACCTTTGGTGACCTTTGGGGTGACCTTTAGTGACCTTTGGGGTTACCTTTGGTGACCTTTGGTGACCTTTGGTGACCTTTGGGGTGACCTTTGGTGACCTTTGGGGTGACCTTTGGTGACCTTTGGTGACCATTGGTGACCTTTGGGGTGACCTTTGGTGACCTTTGGGGTGACCTTTGGTGACCTTTGGTGACCTTTGGTGACCTTTGGTGACCTTTGGGGTGACCTTTCGTGACCTTTGGGGTGACCTTTGGTGACCTTTGGTGACCCTTTGGGGTGACCTTTGGTGACCTTTGGTGACCTTTGGTGACCTTTGGTGACCTTTGGGTGACCTTTGGTGACCTGTGGTGACCTTTGGTGACCTTTGCTGACCTTTGGTGACCTTTGGTGACCTTTGGTGACCTTTGGGGTGTCCTTTGGTGACCTTTGGGGTGACCTTTGGTGACCTTTGGTGACCTTTGGGGTGACCTTTGGTGACCTTTGGGGTGACCTTTGGTGACCTTTGGGGTGACCTTTGGTGACCTTTGGTGACCTTTGGTGACCTTTGGTGACCTTTGGTGACCTTTGGGGTGACCTTTGGTGACCTTTGGGATGACCTTTGGTGACCTTTGGTGACCTTTGGTGACCTTTGGTGACCTTTGGTGACCTTTGGGGTGACCTTTGGTGACCTTTGGTGACCTTTGGTGACCTTTGGTGACCTTTGGTGACCTTTGGGGTGACCTTTGGTGACCTTTGGGGTGACCTTTGGTGACCTTTGGTGACCTTTGGTGACCTTTGGTGACCTTTGGTGACCTTTGGGGTGACCTTTGGTGACCTTTGGGATGACCTTTGGTGACCTTTGGTGACCTTTGGTGACCTTTGGTGACCTTTGGTGACCTTTACGGTCACCTTTGGTGACCTTTGGGGTGACCTTTGGTGACCTTTGGTGACCTTTGGGGTGACCTTTGGTGACCTTTGGGGTGACCTTTGGTGACCTTTGGGGTGACCTTTGGTGACCTTTGGGGTGACCTTTGGTGACCTTTGGTGACCATTGGTGACCTTTGGGGTGACCTTTGGTGACCTTTGGGGTGACCTTTGGTGACCTTTGGTGACCTTTGGTGACCTTTGGTGACCTTTGGGGTGACCTTTAGTGACCTTTGGGGTGACCTTTGGTGACCTTTGGTGACCTTTGGGGTGACCTTTGGTGACCTTTGGTGACCTTTGGTGACCTTTGGTGACCTTTGGGGTGACCTTTGGTGACCTGTGGTGACCTTTGGTGACCTTTAGTGACCTTTGGTGACCTTTGGTGACCTTTGGTGACCTTTGGGGTGACCTTTGGTGACCTTTGGTGACCTTTGGGGTGACCTTTGGTGACCTTTGGGGTGACCTTTGGTGACCTTTGGGGTGACCTTTGGTGATCTTTGGTGACCTTTGGTGACCTTTGGTGACCTTTGGGGTGACCTTTGGTGACCTTTGGGATGACCTTTGGTGACCTTTGGTGACCTTTGGTGACCTTTGGTGACCTTTGGGGTGACCTTTGGTGACCTTTGGTGACCTTTGGTGACCTTTGGGGTGACCTTTGGTGACCTTTGGGGTGACCTTTGGTGACCTTTGGGATGACCTTTGGTGACCTTTGGTGACCTTTGGTGACCTTTGGTGACCTTTGGTGACCTTTGGGGTGACCTTT
Source organism: Agriotes lineatus (assembly GCA_940337035.1). Classification (NCBI taxonomy): domain Eukaryota; kingdom Metazoa; phylum Arthropoda; class Insecta; order Coleoptera; family Elateridae; genus Agriotes; species Agriotes lineatus. The sequence goes on from CALNHX010011995.1 coordinate 15,378, forward strand.
GGTGACCTTTGGGGTGACCTTTGGTGACCTTTGGGGTGACCTTTGGTGACCTTTGGGGTGACCTTTGGTGACCTTTGGTGACCTTTGGGGTGACCTTTGGTGACCTTTGGGGTGACCTTTGGTGACCTTTGGTGACCTTTGGTGACCTTTGGTGACCTTTGGTGACCTTTGGGGGTGACCTTTGGTGACCTTTGGGATGACCTTTGGTGACCTTTGGTGACCTTTGGTGACCTTTGGTGACCTTTGGTGACCTTTGGGGTGACCTTTGGTGACCTTTGGTGACCTTTGGTGACCTTTGGGGTGACCTTTGGTGACCTTTGGTGACCTTTGGTGACCTTTGGGGTGACCTTTGGTGACTTTTGGGTGACCTTTGGTGACCTTTGGGGTGACCTTTGGTGACCTTTGGGGTGATCTTTGGTGACCTTTGGGGTGACTTTTGGTGACCTTTGAGGTGACCTTTGGGGTGACCTGTGGTGACCTTTGGGGTGACCTTTGGTGACCTTTGGTGACGTTTGGGATGACCTTTGGTGACCTTTGGGTGACCTTTGGTGACCTTTGGTGACCTTTGGGGTGATCTTTGGTGACCTTTGGGGTGACTTTGGTGACCTTTGGTAACTTTTGGTGACCTTTGGGGTGACCTTTGGGGTGACCTGTGGTGACCTTTGGGGTGACCTTTGGTGACCTTCGGTGACCTTTGGTGACCTTTGGTGACCTTTGGTGACCTTTGGGGTGACCTTTGGTGACCTTTGGGGTGACCTTTGGTGACCTTTGGTGACCTTTGGGGTGACCTTTAGTGACCTTTGGGGTGACCTTTGGTGACCTTTGGTGACCTTTGGGGTGACCTTTGGTGACCTTTGGGGTGACCTTTGGTGACCTTTGGGGTGACCTTTGGTGATCTTTGGTGACCTTTGGTGACCTTTGGTGACCTTTGGGGTGACCTTTGGTGACCTTTGGGATGACCTTTGGTGACCTTTGGTGACCTTTGGTGACCTTTGGTGACCTTTGGGGTGACCTTTGGTGACCTTTGGTGACCTTTGGTGACCTTTGGGGTGACCTTTGGTGACCTTTGGGGTGACCTTTGGTGACCTTTGGGATGACCTTTGGTGACCTTTGGTGACCTTTGGTGACCTTTGGTGACCTTTGGTGACCTTTGGGGTGACCTTTGGTGACCTTTGGGGTGACCTTTGGTGACCTTTGGGTGACCTTTGGTGACCTTTGGGGTGACCTTTGGTGACCTTTGGTGACCTTTGGGGTGACCTTTGGTGACCTTTGGGGTGACCTTTGGTGACCTTTGGTGACCTTTGGTGACCTTTGGTGACCTTTGGTGACCTTTGGGGTGACCTTTGGTGACCTTTGGGATGACCTTTGGTGACCTTTGGTGACCTTTGGTGACCTTTGGTGACCTTTGGTGACCTTTGGGGTGACCTTTGGTGACCTTTGGTGACCTTTGGTGACCTTTGGGGTGACCTTTGGTGACCTTTGGTGACCTTTGGTGACCTTTGGGGTGACCTTTGGTGACTTTTGGGGTGACCTTTGGTGACCTTTGGGGTGACCTTTGGTGACCTTTGGGGTGATCTTTGGTGACCTTTGGGGTGACTTTTGGTGACCTTTGAGGTGACCTTTGGGGTGACCTGTGGTGACCTTTGGGGTGACCTTTGGTGACCTTTGGTGACGTTTGGGATGACCTTTGGTGACCTTTGGGGTGACCTTTGGTGACCTTTGGTGACCTTTGGGGTGATCTTTGGTGACCTTTGGGGTGACTTTTGGTGACCTTTGGTAACTTTTGGTGACCTTTGGGGTGACCTTTGGGGTGACCTGTGGTGACCTTTGGGGTGACCTTTGGTGACCTTCGGTGACCTTTGGTGACCTTTGGTGACCTTTGGTGACCTTTGGGGTGACCTTTGGTGACCTTTGGGGTGACCTTTGGTGACCTTTGGTGACCTTTGGGGTGACCTTTAGTGACCTTTGGGGTGACCTTTGGTGACCTTGGTGACCTTTGGTGACCTTTGGGGTGACCTTTGGTGACCTTTGGGGTGACCTTTGGTGACCTTTGGTGACCATTGGTGACCTTTGGGGTGACCTTTGGTGACCTTTGGGGTGACCTTTGGTGACCTTTGGTGACCTTTGGTGACCTTTGGGGTGACCTTTAGTGACCTTTGGGGTGACCTTTGGTGACCTTTGGTGACCTTTCAGGTGACCTTTGGTGACCTTTGGTGACCTTTGGTGACCTTTGGTGACCTTTGGGGTGACCTTTGGTGACCTGTGGTGACCTTTGGTGACCTTTGCTGACCTTTGGTGACCTTTGGTGACCTTTGGTGACCTTTGGGGTGACCTTTGGTGACCTTTGGGGTGACCTTTGGGGTGTCCTTTGGTGACCTTTGGTGACCTTTGGTGACCTTTGGTGACCTTTGGTGACCTTTGGGGTGACCTTTGGTGACCTTTGGGATGACCTTTGGTGACCTTTGGTGACCTTTGGTGACCTTTGGTGACCTTTGGGGTGACCTTTGGTGACCTTTGGTGACCTTTGGTGACCTTTGGGGTGACCTTTGGTGACCTTTGGGGTGACCTTTGGTGACCTTTGGGGTGACCTTTGGTGACCTTTGGTGACCTTTGGTGACCTTTGGTGACCTTTGGGGTGACCTTTGGTGACCTTTGGGGTGACCTTTGGTGACCTTTGGGGTGACCTTTGGTGACCTTTGGTGACCTTTGGTGACCTTTGGTGACCCTTTGGTGACCTTTGGGGTGACCTTTGGTGACCTTTGGATGACCTTTGGTGACCTTTGGTGACCTTTGGTGACCTTTGGTGACCTTTGGTGACCTTTGGGGTGACTTTGGTGACCTTTGGTGACCTTTGGTGACCTTTGGGGTGACCTTTGGTGACCTTTGGGGTGACCTTTGGTGACCTTTGGGGTGACCTTTGGTGACCTTTGGTGACCTTTGGTGACCTTTGGTGACCTTTGGTGACCTTTGGGGTGACCTTTGGTGACCTTTGGGATGACCTTTGGTGACCTTTGGTGACCTTTGGTGACCTTTGGTGACCTTTGGTGACCTTTGGGGTGACCTTTGGTGACCTTTGGGGTGACCTTTGGTGACCTTTGGTGACCTTTGGGGTGACCTTTGGTGAACTTTGGGGTGACCTTTGGTGACCTTTGGGTGACCTTTGGTGACCTTTGGTGACCTTTGGTGACCTTTGGGGTGACCTTTGGTGACCTTTGGGGTGACCTTTGGTGACCTTTGGGGTGACCTTTGGTGACCTTTGGTGACCTTTGGTGACCTTTGGTGACCTTTGGTGACCTTTGGGGTGACCTTTGGTGACCTTTGGGATGACCTTTGGTGACCTTTGGTGACCTTTGGTGACCTTTGGTGACCTTTGGTGACCTTTGGGGTGACCTTTGGTGACCTTTGGGGTGACCTTTGGTGACCTTTGGTGACCTTTGGGGTGACCTTTGGTGACCTTTGGGGTGACCTTTGGTGACCTTTGGGGTGACCTTTGGTGACCTTTGGTGACCTTTGGTGACCTTTGGTGACCTTTGGTGACCTTTGGGGTGACCTTTGGTGACCTTTGGTGACCATTGGTGACCTTTGGGGTGACCTTTGGTGACCTTTGGGGTGACCTTTGGTGACCTTTGGTGACCTTTGGTGACCTTTGGTGACCTTTGGGGTGACCTTTAGTGACCTTTGGGGTGACCTTTGGTGACCTTTGGTGACCTTTGGGGTGACCTTTGGTGACCTTTGGGATGACCTTTGGTGACCTTTGGTGACCTTTGGTGACCTTTGGTGACCTTTGGTGACCTTTGGGGTGACCTTTGGTGACCTTTGGTGACCTTTGGTGACCTTTGGGGTGACCTTTGGTGACCTTTGGGGTGACCTTTGGTGACCTTTGGGGTGACCTTTGGTGACCTTTGGTGACCTTTGGTGACCTTTGGTGACCTTTGGGGTGACCTTTGGTGACCTTTGGGATGACCTTTGGTGACCTTTGGTGACCTTTGGTGACCTTTGGTGACCTTTGGGGTGACCTTTGGTGACCTTTGGTGACCTTTGGTGACCTTTGGGGTGACCTTTGGTGACCTTTGGGGTGACGTTTGGTGACCTTTGGGGTGACCTTTGGTGACCTTTGGTGACCTTTGGTGACCTTTGGTGACCTTTGGTGACCTTTGGGGTGACCTTTGGTGACCTTTGGGATGACCTTTGGTGACCTTTGGTGACCTTTGGTGACCTTTGGTGACCTTTGGTGACCTTTGGGGTGACCTTTGGTGACCTTTGGGGTGACCTTTGGTGACCTTTGGTGACCTTTGGGGTGACCTTTGGTGACCTTTGGGGTGACCTTTGGGGTGACCTTTGGTGACCTTTGGTGACCTTTGGTGACCTTTGGTGACCTTTGGTGACCTTTGGGGTGACCTTTGGTGACCTTTGGGATGATCTTTGGTGACCTTTGGTGACCTTTGGTGACCTTTGGTGACCTTTGGTGACCTTTGGAGTGACCTTTGGTGACCTTTGGTGACCTTTGGTGACCTTTGGGGTGACCTTTGGTGACCTTTGGGGTGACCTTTGGTGACCTTTGGGGTGACCTTTGGTGACCTTTGGTGACCTTTGGTGACCTTTGGTGACCTTTGGTGACCTTTGGGGTGACCTTTGGTGACCTTTGGGATGACCTTTGGTGACCTTTGGTGACCTTTGGTGACCTTTGGTGACCTTTGGTGACCTTTGGGGTGACCTTTGGTGACCTTTGGGGTGACCTTTGGTGACCTTTGGTGACCTTTGGGGTGACCTTTGGTGACCTTTGGGGTGACCTTTGGTGACCTTTGGGGTGACCTTTGGTGACCTTTGGTGACCATTGGTGACCTTTGGGGTGACCTTTGGGGTGACCTTTGGTGACCTTTGGTGACCTTTGGTGACCTTTGGTGACCTTTGGGGTGACCTTTAGTGACCTTTGGGGTGACCTTGGTGACCTTTGGTGACCTTTGGGGTGACCTTTGGTGACCTTTGGTGACCTTTGGTGACCTTTGGTGACCTTTGGGGTGACCTTTGGTGACCTGTGGTGACCTTTGGTGACATTTGCTGACCTTTGGTGACCTTTGGTGACCTTTGGTGACCTTTGGGGTGACCTTTGGTGACCTTTGGGGTGACCTTTGGTGACCTTTGGTGACCTTTGGGGTGACCTTTGGTGACCTTTGGGGTGACCTTTGGTGACCTTTGGGGTAACCTTTGGTGACCTTTGGTGACCTTTGGTGACCTTTGGTGACCTTTGGGGTGACCTTTGGTGACCTTTGGGATCACCTTTGGTGACCTTTGGTGACCTTTGGTGACCTTTGGTGACCTTTGGTGACCTTTGGGGTGACCTTTGGTGACCTTTGGTGACCTTTGGGGTGTCCTTTGGTGACCTTTGGGGTGACCTTTGGTGACCTTTGGTGACCTTTGGTGACCTTTGGTGACCTTTGGGGTGACCTTTGGTGACCTTTGGGATGACCTTTGGTGACCTTTGGTGACCTTTGGTGACCTTTGGTGACCTTTGGTGACCTTTGGGGTGACCTTTGGTGACCTTTGGGGTGACCTTTGGTGACCTTTGGTGACCTTTGGGGTGACCTTTGGTGACCTTTGGGGTGACCTTTGGTGACCTTTGGGGTGACCTTTGGTGACCTTTGGTGACCTTTGGGGTGACCTTTGGTGACCTTTGGTGACCTTTGGGGTGACCTTTGGTGACCTTTGGGATGACCTTTGGTGACCTTTGGTGACCTTTGGTGACCTTTGGGGTGACCTTTGGTGACCTTTGGGATGACCTTTGGTGACCTTTGGTGACCTTTGGTGACCTTTGGTGACCTTTGGTGACCTTTGGGGTGACCTTTGGTGACCTTTGGGGTGACCTTTGGTGACCTTTGGTGACCTTTGGGGTGAACTTTGGTGACCTTTGGGATGACCTTTGGTGACCTTTGGTGACCTTTGGTGACCTTTGGTGACCTTTGGTGACCTTTGGTGACCTTTAGGTGACCTTTGGTGACCTTTGGTGACCTTTGGTGACCTTTGGGGTGACCTTTGGTGACCTTTGGTGACCTTTGGTGACCTTTGGGGTGACCTTTGGTGACCTTTGGTGACCTTTGGTGACCTTTGGTGACCTTTGGGGTGACCTTTGCTGACCTTTGGTAACCTTTGGTGACCTTTGGGGTGACCTTTGGTGACCTTTGGGGTGACCTTTGGTGACCTTTGGTGACCTTCGGTGACCTTTGATGACCTTTGGTGACCTTTGGTGACCTTTGGGGTGACCTTTGGTGACCTTTGGGGTGACCTTTGGTGACCTTTGGGGTGACCTTTGGTGACCTTTGGTGACCATTGGTGACCTTTGGGGTGACCTTTGGTGACCTTTGGGGTGACCTTTGGTGACCTTTGGTGACCTTTGGTGACCTTTGGGGTGACCTTTAGTGACCTTTGGGGTGACCTTTGGTGACCTTTGGTGACCTTTGGGGTGACCTTTGGTGACCTTTGGTGACCTTTGGTGACCTTTGGTGACCTTTGGGGTGACCTTTGGTGACCTGTGGTGACCTTTGGTGACCTTTGCTGACCTTTGGTGACCTTTGGTGACCTTTGGTGACCTTTGGGGTGACCTTTGGTGACCTTTGGGGTGACCTTTGGTGACCTTTGGGGTGACCTTTGGTGACCTTTGGTGACCTTTGGTGACCTTTGGTGACCTTTGGTGACCTTTGGGGTGACCTTTGGTGACCTTTGGGATGACCTTTGGTGACCTTTGGTGACCTTTGGTGACCTTTGGTGACTTTTGGTGACCTTTGGGGTGACCTTTGGTGACCTTTGGGGTGACCTTTGGTGACCTTTGGTGACCTTTGGTGACCTTTGGGGTGACCTTTGGTGACCTTTGGGGTGACCTTTGGTGACCTTTGGTGACCTTTGGTGACCTTTGGTGACCTTTGGTGACCTTTGGTGACCTTTGGGGTGACTTTTGGTGACCTTTGGGATGACCTTTGGTGACCTTTGGTGACCTTTGGTGACCTTTGGTGACCTTTGGTGACCTTTGGGGTGACCTTTGGTGACCTTTGGGGTGACCTTTGGTGACCTTTGGTGACCTTTGGGGTGACCTTTGGTGACCTTTGGGGTGACCTTTGGTGACCTTTGGGGTGACCTTTGGTGACCTTTGGTGACCTTTGGTGACCTTTGGTGACCTTTGGTGACCTTTGGTGACCATTGGTGACCTTTGGGGTGACCTTTGGTGACCTTTGGTGACCTTTGGGGTGACCTTTGGTGACCTTTGGGATGACCTTTGGTGACCTTTGGTGACCTTTGGTGACCTTTGGTGACCTTTGGTGACCTTTGGGGTGACCTTTGGTGACCTTTGGTGACCTTTGGTGACCTTTGGGGTGACCTTTGGTGACCTTTGGTGACCTTTGGTGACCTTTGGGGTGACCTTTGGTGACCTTTGGTGACCTTTGGTGACCTTTGGTGACCTTTGGGGTGACCTTTGCTGACCTTTGGTAACCTTTGGTGACCTTTGGGGTGACCTTTGGTGACCTTTGGGGTGATCTTTGGTGACCTTTGGTGACCTTCGGTGACCTTTGGTGACCTTTGGTGACCTTTGGTGACCTTTGGGGTGACCTTTGGTGACCTTTGGGGTGACCTTTGGTGACCTTTGGTGACCTTTGGGGTGACCTTTGGTGACCTTTGGGGTGACCTTTGGTGACCTTTGGTGACCATTGGTGACCTTTGGGGTGACCTTTGGTGACCTTTGGTGACCTTTGGTGACCTTTGGGGTGACCTTTAGTGACCTTTGGGGTGACCTTTGGTGACCTTTGGGGTGACCTTTGGTGACCTTTGGGGTGACCTTTGGTGACCTTTGGGGTGACCTTTGGTGACCTTTGGTGACCATTGGTGACCTTTGGGGTGACCTTTGGTGACCTTTGGGGTGACCTTTGGTGACCTTTGGTGACCTTTGGGGTGACCTTTGGGGTGACCTTTGGTGACCATTGGTGACCTTTGGGGTGACCTTTGGTGACCTTTGGGGTGACCTTTGGTGACCTTTGGTGACCTTTGGTGACCTTTGGGGTGACCTTTAGTGACCTTTGGGGTGACCTTTGGTGACCTTTGGTGACCTTTGGGGTGACCTTTGGTGACCTTTGGTGACCTTTGTTGACCTTTGGTGACCTTTGGGGTGACCTTTGGTGACCTGTGGTGACCTTTGGTGACCTTTGCTGACCTTTGGTGACCTTTGGTGACCTTTGGTGACCTTTGGGGTGACCTTTGGTGACCTTTGGGATGACCTTTGGTGACCTTTGGTGACCTTTGGTGACCTTTGGTGACCTTTGGTGACCTTTGGTGACCTTTGGTGACCCTTGGGGTGACCTTTGGTGACCTTTGGTGACCTTTGGTGACCTTTGGGGTGACCTTTGGTGACCTTTGGGATGACCTTTGGTGACCTTTGGTGACCTTTGGTGACCTTTGGTGACCTTTGGTGACCCTTGGGGTGACCTTTGGTGACCTTTGGTGACCTTTGGTGACCTTTGGGGTGACCTTTGGTGACCTTTGGGATGACCTTTGGTGACCTTTGGTGACCTTTGGTGACCCTTGGTGACCTTTGGTGACCTTTACGGTGACCTTTGGTGACCTTTGGGGTGACCTTTGGTGACCTTTGGTGACCTTTGGGGTGACCTTTGGTGACCTTTGGGGTGACCTTTGGTGACCTTTGGGTGACCTTTGGTGACCTTTGGGGTGACCTTTGGTGACCTTTGGTGACCATTGGTGACATTTGGGGTGACCTTTGGTGACCTTTGGGGTGACCTTTGGTGACCTTTGGTGACCTTTGGTGACCTTTGGTGACCTTTGGGGTGACCTTTAGTGACCTTTGGGGTGACCTTTGGTGACCTTTGGTGACCTTTGGGGTGACCTTTGGTGACCTTTGGTGACCTTTGGTGACCTTTGGTGACCTTTGGGGTGACCTTTGGTGACCTGTGGTGACCTTTGGTGACCTTTGGTGACCTTTGGTGACCTTTGGTGACCTTTGGTGACCTTTGGGGTGACCTTTGGTGACCTTTGGTGACCTTTGGGGTGACCTTTGGTGACCTTTGGGGTGACCTTTGGTAACCTTTGGGGTGACCTTTGGTAACCTTTGGGGTGACCTTTGGTGATCTTTGGTGACCTTTGGTGACCTTTGGTGACCTTTGGGGTGACCTTTGGTGACCTTTGGGATGACCTTTGGTGACCTTTGGTGACCTTTGGTGACCTTTGGTGACCTTTGGTGACCTTTGGGGTGACCTTTGGTGACCTTTGGTGACCTTTGGTGACCTTTGGGGTGACCTTTGGTGACCTTTGGGGTGACCTTTGGTGACCTTTGGGATGACCTTTGGTGACCTTTGGTGACCTTTGGTGACCTTTGGTGACCTTTGGTGACCTTTGGGGTGACCTTTGGTGACCTTTGGGGTGACCTTTGGTGACCTTTGGGGTGACCTTTGGTGACCTTTGGGGTGACCTTTGGTGACCTTTGGTGACCTTTGGGGTGACCTTTGGTGACCTTTGGGGTGACCTTTGGTGACCTTTGGTGACCTTTGGTGACCTTTGGTGACCTTTGGTGACCTTTGGGGTGACCTTTGGTGACCTTTGGGATGACCTTTGGTGACCTTTGGTGACCTTTGGTGACCTTTGGTGACCTTTGGTGACCTTTGGGGTGACCTTTGGTGACCTTTGGTGACCTTTGGTGACCTTTGGGGTGACCTTTGGTGACCTTTGGTGACCTTTGGTGACCTTTGGGGTGACCTTTGGTGACTTTTGGGGTGACCTTTGGTGACCTTTGGGGTGACCTTTGGTGACCTTTGGGGTGATCTTTGGTGACCTTTGGGGTGACTTTTGGTGACCTTTGGGGTGACCTTTGGGGTGACCTGTGGTGACCTTTGGGGTGACCTTTGGTGACCTTTGGTGACGTTTGGGATGACCTTTGGTGACCTTTGGGGTGACCTTTGGTGACCTTTGGTGACCTTTGGGGTGATCTTTGGTGACCTTTGGGGTGACTTTTGGTGACCTTTGGTAACTTTTGGTGACCTTTGGGGTGACCTTTGGGGTGAACTGTGGTGACCTTTGGGGTGACCTTTGGTGACCTTCGGTGACCTTTGGTGACCTTTGGTGACCTTTGGTGACCTTTGGGGTGACCTGTGGTGACCTTTGGGGTGACCTTTGGTGACCTTTGGTGACCTTTGGGGTGACCTTTAGTGACCTTTGGGGTGACCTTTGGTGACCTTTGGTGACCTTTGGTGACCTTTGGGGTGACCTTTGGTGACCTTTGGGGTGACCTTTGGTGACCTTTGGTGACCATTGGTGACCTTTGGGGTGACCTTTGGTGACCTTGGGGGTGACCTTTGGTGACCTTTGGTGACCTTTGGTGACCTTTGGGGTGACCTTTAGTGACCTTTGGGGTAACCTTTGGTGACCTTTGGTGACCTTTCAGGTGACCTTTGGTGACCTTTGGTGACCTTTGGTGACCTTTGGTGACCTTTGGGGTGACCTTTGGTGACCTGTGGTGACCTTTGGTGACCTTTGCTGACCTTTGGTGACCTTTGGTGACCTTTGGTGACCTTTGGGTTGACCTTTGGTGACCTTTGGGGTGACCTTTGGGGTGTCCTTTGGTGACCTTTGGTGACCTTTGGTGACCTTTGGTGACCTTTGGTGACCTTTGGTGACCTTTGGGGTGACCTTTGGTGACCTTTGGGATGACCTTTGGTGACCTTTGGTGACCTTTGGTGACCTTTGGTGACCTTTGGTGACCTTTGGGGTGACCTTTGGTGACCTTTGGGGTGACCTTTGGTGACCTTTGGGGTGACCTTTGGTGACCTTTGGTGACCTTTGGTGACCTTTGGTGACCTTTGGTGACCTTTGGGGTGACCTTTGGTGACCTTTGGGATGACCTTTGGTGACCTTTGGTGACCTTTGGTCACCTTTGGTGACCTTTGGTGACCTTTGGGGTGACCTTTGGTGACCTTTGGTGACCTTTGGTGACCTTTGGGGTGACCTTTGGTGACCTTTGGGGTGACCTTTGGTGACCTTTGGGGTGACCTTTGGTGACCTTTGGTGACCTTTGGGGTGACCTTTGGTGACCTTTGGGATGACCTTTGGTGACCTTTGGTGACCTTTGGTGACCTTTGGTGACCTTTGGTGACCTTTGGGGTGACCTTTGGTGACCTTTGGGGTGACCTTTGGTGACCTTTGGTGACCTTTGGGGTGACCTTTGGTGACCTTTGGGGTGACCTTTGGTGACCTTTGGGGAGACCTTTGGTGACCTTTGGTGACCTTTGGTGACCTTTGGTGACCTTTGGTGACCTTTGGGGTGACCTTTGGTGACGTTTGGGATGACCTTTGGTGACCTTTGGTGACCTTTGGTGACCTTTGGTGACCTTTGGTGACCTTTGGGGTGACCTTTGGTGACCTTTGGTGACCTTTGGTGACCTTTGGGGTGACCTTTGGTGACCTTTGGTGACCTTTGGTGACCTTTGGGGTGACCTTTGGTGACTTTTGGGGTGACCTTTGGTGACCTTTGGGGTGATCTTTGGTGACCTTTGGGGTGACTTTTGGTGACCTTTGGTAACTTTTGGTGACCTTTGGGGTGACCTTTGGGGTGACCTGTGGTGACCTTTGGGGTGACCTTTGGTGACCTTTGGTGACGTTTGGGGTGACCTTTGGTGACCTTTGGGGTGACCTTTGGTGACCTTTGGTGACCTTTGGGGTGATCTTTGGTGACCTTTGGGGTGACTTTTGGTGACCTTTGGTAACTTTTGGTGACCTTTGGGGTGACCTTTGGGGTGACCTGTGGTGACCTTTGGGGTGACCTTTGGTAACCTTCGGTGACCTTTGGTGACCTTTGGGGTGACCTTTGGTGACCTTTGGGGTGACCTTTGGTGACCTTTGGTGACCTTTGGGGTGACCTTTAGTGACCTTTGGGGTGACCTTTGGGGTGACCTTTGGTGACCTTTGGGTTGACCTTTGGTGACCTTTGGTGACCTTTGGTGACCTTTGGTGAACTTTGGGGTGACCTTTAGTGACCTTTGGGGTGACCTTTGGTGACCTTTGGTGACCTTTGGGGTGACCTTTGGTGACCTTTGGGGTGACCTTTGGTGACCTTTGGGGTGACCTTTGGTGACCTTTGGTGACCTTTGGTGACCTTTGGCGACCTTTGGTGACCTTTGGGGTGACCTTTGGTGACCTTTGGGATGACCTTTGGTGACCTTTGGTGACCTTTGGTGAACTTTGGTGACCTTTGGTGACCTTTGGGGTGACCTTTGGTGACCTTTGGTGACCTTTGGTGACCTTTGGGGTGACCTTTGGTGACCTTTGGGGTGACCTTTGGTGACCTTTGGGGTGACCTTTGGTGACCTTTGGTGACCTTTGGTGACCTTTGGTGACCTTTGGTGACCTTTGGGGTGACCTTTGGTGACCTTTGGGATGACCTTTGGTGACCTTTGGTGATCTTTGGTGACCTTTGGTGACCTTTGGTGACCTTTGGGGTGACCTTTGGTGACCTTTGGGGTGACCTTTGGTGACCTTTGGTGACCTTTGGGGTGACCTTTGGTGACCTTTGGGGTGACCTTTGGTGACCTTTGGGGTGACCTTTGGTGACCTTTGGGGTGACCTTTGGTGACCTTTGGTGACCATTGGTGACCTTTGGGGTGACCTTTGGTGACCTTTGGGGTGACCTTTGGTGACCTTTGGTGACCTTTGGTGAACTTTGGTGACCTTTGGGGTGACCTTTAGTGACCTTTGGGGTGACCTTTGGTGACCTTTGGTGACCTTTGGGGTGACCTTTGGTGACCTTTGATGATCTTTGGTGACCTTTGGTGACCTTTGGGGT
>CALNHX010011996.1:0-28194 GCA_940337035.1 Agriotes lineatus
ATCTTCGAGGTGCATCGTCTCCCATGTAGGAAGCTGAACTGAAAGAAGGGTTCGTAAAGGACGCCCAAAGAACCTAGTTGTTGTGGCAGCCGCTATTTTAACATCCTTTCCGTCGATGGGCCAGAAAAGTTACCAAAACCTCTGTTTGTGTAAAGCACATTTTTCTGTTAGGCGAATATCAGACTTTTCTGGGTAAGCACGCTTCTCTCTCTTCTTATTCGACCACTAATTTTGGTTGTGTTTACTCAGCTCCTTGCTTCGGGCTGAGATCCTCCTTGCTTAGGGCTGAGATCATCCCAAAGTCGATGGCTGTGGATCCTCGCACACCCCTCGGAGAGATTTGAGGCAGAGTCCTGTTTGTGGTGGCTCACAGCTTCCCGTAGGAGCAGCCCCCTGGTGTTTGGAGTGAGCTCGTGAGGCCGAGCCTGGTTTGAAACCTACCTCGATTATTTTGCAATTTGTTATATGAACTCTCAAACGATTTCGTTGTGCGGCATTGTATTATGTTCGTTAACTGCTAGGATGCACTGGAATTTTCAATTGCCTGCGTTATCTTGTTTAGCAATTCATATAGGGTTCTGTTATTAGCGGCTTCACCGCAAGTAATTGTTGTAATCAAGGGTCACACGAAGTGCGAGCTTCGCTGTGCTTATGTTAAAGTAAATTCGCCGAAGCTCATTTTGGATTGAAATTTCGCTGAGCGAGTGGCAAACCTAGTTGCGATAGTTCCATGCTCCTTCGGATTAATTAAAATAGCTGGAACAATATTCAGCAGTGCTTATTTCCATAAGGCAGACAGATCTGATTGCTTACGTGGGTATCCGTAAATTATTAACTTGATACATATTAAAAAAATGGAACGCAGTACAACGGTAACATTCTCTTAGCCTTCGGTTTGCTATTAATCAATGTGTTTTGGCCTAATTTAGTGCTGAAAGTAAGCTCATTTAGAAATTAGTTACGAGGCCGTCAGCCTAGCTGCGATTTCGGATGCACCCGATTGAATTTATGAAATAAGTAATAATGTGATATATATTTGCCTGCTGTGATATATATTTATTTTGTGCTAGTCTTGTCTGTGTACTTTATGCCAGTAATTACAAAACAATTTTATGCCTCCCTGTTATCCGATCCATTAAATCTTAGAAATATTATACGATTTATCACCCTGTGGGTTTTGTTTTATTGTTTACGTTGCATTGCTATCTTGAGCGAGTTTAGTGGTTTTTTTGCTTAAACGAACTAGTGGAACATAAGGCTGCAAACCCCTTGGCGCCCTTATCCGTTCGATCTGTAGTTTTTTTTGAAGGTAAGTTGCCCACGACCCTTCTCCTGAGTTAGTGCGAGCATGTTCCGATTTACCATCGGCAATTGTTGATGTAACAAAATGGCGCCCAACGTGGGGCGTTAGGGCGTTAGGGCGCGGGTCCAGGGTCCTCAGGAAAAAGTTGGAAATTATTTCGCTTGTATGGTGAACTTGTTTTCTAGGCTATCTCACCCACCATCAGAGCGGGAGAAATTAACGGTGATTCGACGTAACATCGATCCATTTTTCATTAGGGGGGTTGCTTTACAGGATTATCATAGCGTTTCGGAATTATTGCAGTTGTGCAAGAAGTTGGAGGCTACTAAAGATCTGGCAACTAGTTATCGAACACCTACGGTCAATAAGGTTGATTTTTTGGAACCCGACTTAGCTTGTCCATCTAATGGTAAAACTCCCAAGGCTCGTGTTGAATCTATTGATACTGTGGTCCCAGCGAGGAAATGTTGGAATTGTCTGGAGACTGGTCACAATTTTACTAGGTGTTCTAAACCTCGAACGAGACGTTTTTGTTTTTCATGTGGCGCTACAGGTGTAGTGAAGAGTACTTGTCCGAAGTGTTCGGGAAACGAGGCACAAGGTCGTCGGGTAGCCGGACGTCGATCTTAAGAGGGCAGTCGGCAAATTCATCGTGGAGTTCGAGTTCTGTTAATTTTCAGGGCCGGAGGGCCAGAGTTTTTAGTGCTTTCTCTAATCGAAAAGGGGATCCTCGTCCTTACTTACAGGTGGAGGTTTATGGAATATCATTCGTGTGTCTGTTGGATTCCGGGGCTAGTCGAACTGTGATTGGAGGAGCCGGTTGGAAGAAATTACAGGACATAGGACTTACATTAGAGAGCAGTTACTCTTCGGTTACGGTAGCTGATGGTCGATCTTGTACAGCGCTGGGAGAAATTTATGTACCCTTTAGGTTGAAAGATAAGGTCAAGGTTATTAAGGCCGTAGTAATTCAGGATGTCGCCGAGGACATCATCTTAGGCATTGATTTTTGGAAGGGAATGGATCTGGTTCCGCACTTTAGGAAGAATACTTGGGATTTTGGTAATAAGGCGGTCGTCAACGCCATCCGCATGAAAGAGGACCTAACCAGTGGGGAGGCTCAAGCCTTAGATGACTTGGTGGCACATTTTTTCCAGCAGATGAAGCCAGGCTTAGGTTGTGCCAAAGGGGTCAAGCATGTTATCGACACGGGAGATGCCCTTCCTATTAAACAGCGTTACTATCCGGTGTCGCCCTATATTCAGGAAAAGATTGACCAGGAAATTGACACCATGTTAGAGTTGGGAGTCATTGAACCTTCTTCTTCGCCATGGAGCTCACCAGTGGTGATGGTCAAGAAGTCCAGCGGGGAATATCGGTTCTGCGTAGATTTCAGGAAGGTGAACAGCGTGACCAAGCGGGATGCGTACCCTTTGCCGTATATGTCCGTCATTCTTGATAGGCTTTCTAACGCCCAATACTTATCGTCCATTGATTTAAAGTCCGCTTATTGGCAGGTGGAGTTGGAGGAGAGCAGCAAGGAGAAGACAGCATTTGTCGTTCCTGGTAAGGGGCTCTACCAGTTCCGTAGATTACCGTTCGGGTTACATAATGCCTCCGGGACTTTTCAGCGTTTGGTAGACCAGCTGTTGGGTTCTGACTTAACACCTTACGTGTCAGTTTATTTGGATGATATCATTGTGGCCACCCCTACCTTCACGATGCATTTAGAGATTCTGCAAAAGGTCTTCACCAGATTGTTACAGGCTGGACTCACGGTCAATCCCGAGAAGTGTGAGTTTGTGAAATCGCAACTGAAATATTTAGGTTATGTCATCGATAGGCAAGGCTTGCGAGTAGATCCGTCTAAGGTTGAGTGTATGGTGAATTATCCTACTCCAAAGTCTAGTAAGGATGTCCGGCGTTTTGTAGGGCTCATCTCGTGGTATAGGAGGTTTGTTAGAGATTTTGCTTCTCGTGTGGCACCACTTCATCGATTGACGCGGAAGTCGGCGACCTTTAGCTGGAATCCTGAGGCCGAGGCAGCATTTCAAGACATAAAACAGTGTCTAGTTTCGGCCCCTATCTTGACTTGTCCGGATTTCAAGGAACCTTTCACCTTGCAGACCGATGCCTCACAAGTTGGTTTAGGTTGCGTACTCACCCAGAAGATCGGAGGGGAAGAGCGTGTTATTGCCTATGCTAGCAGGAGTTTGACTCACCAGGAGAAAAAGTTTTCAGCAACCGAGCTCGAGTGTCTCGCTGTGGTATGGGCTATCGAGAAGTTCCGCCCGTATGTGGAAGGAGTCCAATTCCATGTTGTCACCGATCACCATTCTCTATTGTGGTTATGGAAGCTACAGAATCCATCAGGTCGTTTAGCTCGTTGGGCGTTAAGGTTACAGGGTTACGATTTCACGATTAGTTACCGTAAGGGATCTGAGAATGTAGTACCGGATGCGTTGTCTAGGGCTATAGCAGCAATTGAGATTCAAGAAGCCGACCAGGACCAGTGGTATACGAAGCTTAGGGCAAGAATTGTCGAAACCCCCCACAATTTTCCCCAGTGGCGTGTGGAGGGCAATAACATCTTTAAGTTAACGCATGCAGGGTCTCCTAACTTGAATAGGGATTGTGATTGGAAGCTGGTGGTTCCAAAGTCTTTACGTGCTAAAGTTTTAGTGGAGAATCATGATGAGCCGACGGCTGGACACTTTGGTTATTTCAAAACTCTTAGGCGTGTTTCAGCTCGTTATTACTGGCCAAAGATGAACATCGATGTGGCCCGTTACGTTCGTAGATGCCCAGTGTGTACTTCCCAGAAACCCGACCAGAGGAAACCTTATGGTGAAATGCACAAGCGTATTCTTTCTCTTCCTTGGGAGGTTATCTGTACTGATTTGGTAGGTCCGCTTCCGGTGTCAGCTAAGCGTAATCGGTTTATTTTGGTTGTTGTCGATTGTTTCACGAAGTATGCAATGATGTTCCCTCTGAAGACAGCTACGAGTGCGGCGGTGGTTAAACATCTTGAGAATGAGGTTATGTTGGTCTTTGGTGCTCCCGAGAGGATAATTTGTGATAATGGGAAGCAGTACGTCAGTAAGGCATTTCGGGATTTAGCCAAGCGCTATGACAGCAAGATTGTGTATAATGCCAATTACCATCCACAGGCAAACCCATGTGAACGGGTGAATCGAGTCATCAAGACCATGATACGGTCCTATGTTAACAACGATCATCGAACATGGGATGAGAAGTTACCACAGTTGGGTTATGCGTTACGTACAGCGGTACATGAAGTTACAGGTTATTCCCCAGCCTATTTGAATTTTGGTAGAGAACCGTGTTTGTCGGGGAAGATGCATCGACTTCGGGACCAGGGCAACCAACCTCTTGATTTCCACGATCGGACCGATCTTAACGAACATCTTAAGGGTTTGAGGAGCATTTATGCTACTGTTAAGGCGCGTCTCGATAAGGCTTTCCATACCAGCACTCAGCGTTATAATTTGAGGCGTCGACCAGTTAGTTTAGAGTTAGGTCAGACTGTGTGGAAGAGGAATTATACCCTCTCGAATAAGGCCGATTACGTGGCTGCCAAGCTGACTCCCAAGTTTATCAAATGCCGTGTTAGACAAAAGGTATCGCCGAATGTGTATGAGCTGGAGGATTTTGAGACTCGTCGGAGTTTAGGTTCGTGGCATGTACAGGATTTAAAGGTTCATGAAGATGAGGATTTAGAGTGAGCGTGTTTTAGGGTGGTTGGTTGGGCACGCAGGGAAGGTCACGATAGGAAGCATTGTCATCTTGCTTTTCCTTTTTTTAGAGTATAGGGTGGTTGGTTGGGCACGCAGGGAAGGTCACGATAGGAAGCATTGTCATCTTGCTTTTCCTTTTTTTAGAGTATAGGGTGGTTGGTTGGGCACGCAGGGAAGGTCACTATAGGGATCATTATCATCTTGTTTTCCCCATTTTAGAGTATAGGGAGCTATATCATCTTGTTCTCCCCGTCTCTTTAGCATTAGGGTAGCTGAATGCTTGCGAATGTGAGTTTTGTAGGTGTCGTTTGGTTAGCACCTGGTGTCTTGCAATATTTATTTAGGTTATGTACCGTTTACGTCATTTGAGGGATTTTGGGTTGCTTGACACTAGTACTTGTTGGGTTTAGGTTAACATTCGCGAGTAGTTGGTTGTTCAGTGTTAGGTTTGTTTCCGTTAAAACGGAGTTATCGTTCACAGATTCTTCTGGTGAACCTTTTTTTTGCTGTACGATTAAGTTTCCGTTAGTGAGGGATCATTGTTCACAGATTTTCCTGGTGAACGTCTTTTGGTTCGTACGAGCGAGTTTCCGATAGTTCGGGATTATTGTTCACAGATTTTTCTGGTGAATGATTTAGTTTGTGTCGAGACGATCAGTCCTTCATTCTTCGCCTTCTTTCCTTCCGACATTTACCTATCCCTTTTCCTTTTCGTTCAGTGTATATGGTCTTTGGTATGAATGTGGTGGGCCCATGAGTTGCTTTCCTATTTTTCTGACTTTCTCTTTGATCTGGTATGTTTGTGACTTGAGCGTGAATGGAGTCTTCGGAATGCATGAGGTAAAGGTTGTAGGGACCTTTGTCCCCTCCGTACGCGGTGTGGGAGGGACCCTCAACCAGTATGATTGGTGAGGAGCATAAATGTGGCTCTGCCTGTCGCTTCACTGATCTCCTTCAGATCCTCTTTTCCCGGGGTTACCTTCTCCTCACAATCGTCAAAAGAAGAACCCTGATCGTTCTCTTAGTTTGTTTTTGTAGTCCTATTTCGGTCTAGCAGTACCATAACTGCCGGGGTATCTTCCACCTCGGGGTTTTTTTTGTTTTGGAAGTATTCAAGGGGGCGGGTACTTGGTGTGGTCTTGGGATGATGTTTGGGGGGTCTCGGGTCTGGGACCGCTCCGCGATGGGTCGTCACGGGTCTGCTCACCGGCGCAGCACTCTCCACCTCGCAGCGACGAGTAGACTCGATCCCTGTCGTGTGGGTCGTTCTGGCTTCGAGGTCCTCTGGGTGTCACCTCTGTCCACACCAGTAGTTGTTGTTCTGAGGTGCGGGTTTTCGTGGTTTATATGGTTGTAGTTTGGATGTTTGAGGGTCAAACCTCTTTAAGAAAGGGGGGAGTTGAAACCAATGAATTGTTTTCTCGTAATTATGCAGTACTCTCCGCCTGATAGCAGGCAACCTTCGTTGTTTCTCGAACAATACAATCCGCAATTGAAACAGATCTAGTGGAAACACAGGTTTCTATTTTCTCTTTGGAAAGTTCGTATTTAAAATACCGGTTCAGGGCTCTGTATTATCGGCACCAACAACTTCCGCCGTTGTCGTGAGATGGCGTTAGGGAAGCGTCCGTTTTTCGTGAAAAGTTGCTTGCTAAGATGTCTGCCCGCTAAATTGTTTGTTTGGACAATCTTCGAGGTGCATCGTCTCCCATGTAGGAAGCTGAACTGAAAGAAGGGTTCGTAAAGGACGCCCAAAGAACCTAGTTGTTGTGGCAGCCGCTATTTTAACATCCTTTCCGTCGATGGGCCAGAAAAGTTACCAAAACCTCTGTTTGTGTAAAGCACATTTTTCTGTTAGGCGAATATCAGACTTTTCTGGGTAAGCACGCTTCTCTCTCTTCTTATTCGACCACTAATTTTGGTTGTGTTTACTCAGCTCCTTGCTTCGGGCTGAGATCCTCCTTGCTTAGGGCTGAGATCATCCCAAAGTCGATGGCTGTGGATCCTCGCACACCCCTCGGAGAGATTTGAGGCAGAGTCCTGTTTGTGGTGGCTCACAGCTTCCCGTAGGAGCAGCCCCCTGGTGTTTGGAGTGAGCTCGTGAGGCCGAGCCTGGTTTGAAACCTACCTCGATTATTTTGCAATTTGTTATATGAACTCTCAAACGATTTCGTTGTGCGGCATTGTATTATGTTCGTTAACTGCTAGGATGCACTGGAATTTTCAATTGCCTGCGTTATCTTGTTTAGCAATTCATATAGGGTTCTGTTATTAGCGGCTTCACCGCAAGTAATTGTTGTAATCAAGGGTCACACGAAGTGCGAGCTTCGCTGTGCTTATGTTAAAGTAAATTCGCCGAAGCTCATTTTGGATTGAAATTTCGCTGAGCGAGTGGCAAACCTAGTTGCGATAGTTCCATGCTCCTTCGGATTAATTAAAATAGCTGGAACAATATTCAGCAGTGCTTATTTCCATAAGGCAGACAGATCTGATTGCTTACGTGGGTATCCGTAAATTATTAACTTGATACATATTAAAAAAATGGAACGCAGTACAACGGTAACATTCTCTTAGCCTTCGGTTTGCTATTAATCAATGTGTTTTGGCCTAATTTAGTGCTGAAAGTAAGCTCATTTAGAAATTAGTTACGAGGCCGTCAGCCTAGCTGCGATTTCGGATGCACCCGATTGAATTTATGAAATAAGTAATAATGTGATATATATATTTGCCTGCTGTGATATATATTTATTTTGTGCTAGTCTTGTCTGTGTACTTTATGCCAGTAATTACAAAACAATTTTATGCCTCCCTGTTATCCGATCCATTAAATCTTAGAAATATTATACGATTTATCACCCTGTGGGTTTTGTTTTATTGTTTACGTTGCATTGCTATCTTGAGCGAGTTTAGTGGTTTTTTTGCTTAAACGAACTAGTGGAACATAAGGCTGCAAACCCCTTGGCGCCCTTATCCGTTCGATCTGTAGTTTTTTTTGAAGGTAAGTTGCCCACGACCCTTCTCCTGAGTTAGTGCGAGCATGTTCCGATTTACCATCGGCAATTGTTGATGTAACAGGACTTCGTGAATGATTTGTTCGTGGCCTGCAATTTCTGGACTGCATCCACTGCTTGGAGCTGCTGTAGGAGTTTCAACGATTTGGTCGTGGCCTGCAATTTCCTTTTCTTTCTGTTCATCGACTTTGTGAAAAGGAACGTCGTGAATGGGAACTTCGTGGATGCGGACTTTGTGAATGATTTGTTCATGGCCTGCAATTTCCTTTCGTTTCTGTCCATCGACTTCGTGAATGGAAACTTCGTGAATGGGAACTTCGTGGATGCGGACTTCGTGAATGATTTGTTCGTGGGCGACAGCTAACTGATTGGATTCCTCCATATTATTAGCCATTTTTGGGACCTGGGTGGGTTGGCAGATGTTGTTTGCTTCTCTAGATGCTTGTGACCCCTGGCCCCTTGCTCTTAGTTGGAGACAGATCCGGCTCGAAGGACCATGAACAGAATTGCCTGGAGGCTGGATCAGGTTTCTGTTGATTGCACTGGTTCTTTATCTCTAATTTTTAAGCACATGAATGAGACTGCATTCATGTTTTAAGACAGCTTAAGTCAATGTCACTTAAAGGGATGATAATTAGATAACTACCCGAAGTGCAGCCTCACACTTCAATTTTTAGGCTTGGAAAGGTAGTATCGATGTAATTGAATCAAACAGTCAATGTCGATTCATTTATTACAAAAATAAATGGTCTATACAAAAATTAATTGCTTAACTAAATAACAACATATCAAAGAGCAAAGGTGTAGTTCACTAGAACGAGTCTACTATTACAAAATAATAAGTCAGTTGTAAACAATATCGCTTCTTGCTTTGTTCGCAAGTACGCACGTTGAACTCGAGATTGTGGGTCGTTTATTTGCGCAAGTTGCCGGTTTGCAGTTTTCCGGCCTTTAAACCGGCTTGATTACGAAGCAACACTGGCTTTTAAATTGTGAACGATATTTCGTAAATTTTGACTGAAATTTATATCTGTTTAATTCAAAATTAAACAGGGCGTACTAAAATGATGTTTGTAATAATTAATTACTGCAAAATAAATGATTTATTGCTTTTCTTATTTTATTTATTGGCAACTTGTTTAAATAAATTGTTCCGGCTTTAGCATGAGATAACTCTTACATCTGCAGGATTATGTTGTAACACCCAGTATAACATCTACTGTTGAGTATAAATTTTGGACTTGTATAGGAAATACCCGACTTTGCATCTGACATGTGACATCTGAAATTGACGACCAAAACAGATGGTTTGTTCCCACAAAATGGCGTAATTTGAACTCAAAAACACCAACAATTTGACAAAATTGCCTCAGGTAAATATGCAATGCATATAATGACGTAGTATAGCTAACTTCTTTTGTTTTCACAATGTCAAAAGGACGCGGAAATTGGCACTTGTTTAATTTCCTGCAACTCAACCCAAATCTGACGCCAAAAATCGTCTGGATCTGGAACCTATTTCTACACCTCGTACAATATCTCCTCCAGGTGCTGCACAACTTTCAAGGCCTCATGACTTCCCTTTGCTGATCAAATTTACCTTGAAATGTAGGCTTCGTAGGCTGTATACGTTTGCAAGGGACGCCACGGCAATTACACAAATCTGAAACTCTCCTGGCTTCTGGACGTAGACACCAAGGAAGGACTCCTCTCCACAATGCACATAAAATTTCAGTTGGTCGATGCCCAAAAGTAGTCAAAAACTTGCCTCGATCTCGGACCCACTCGGCCAAACTTTGCAGAGCACTTCCCTCTTTACTGGGAGATTCTGGCACGATGAAACTTTTCACAGAGGCACTTTGCAGACTGGTGATTAAAATTAACCAACTCTGGACTCGCACCAAATCTTTTAATATTCAAAATAATAGAAGTTCTTGGAGCCCTACTTGCACACAGCTATCTTTTATTATGGCTTGGGTTAACAACAATAAAAATCAAACAGCACGTATCTTGGCAACTAAATTACACTGTTTTGGAAGTAAGTTTTGACACAATGTTATTTAGAAACTGTACTGTTTTTCAATAATTGTCAATTTATAACCTTAAATCCCTGCTTTTAATTACTTTTGTTTTCAATAGCACTGTTTCACCGTTTTATTATCACTGCACTATTGTTTGGCTTCTAGTTATACGTTGCCTTGTCATGCTCTTTGCATTCTATGCTTTATTATACTGCTTTTGTTACCTTTCAGCTGCGTTGCCGTTTTTTGGACTCGTAATTTTAACACCAACTCTTCATATAACTTTCGTAACGCGCTCCAAACATCTCTGTATCAATGCAAATTCACAATATTGTCTCGACTTTACTATGTTAACTCTGCCAGTTTACATTTGAGTACATCTGCCATAACGAGCATATTTTATGAAATTTAAGTTAAACGTAACCCTCCGATATTGTTTAATCTAATGCTAACCTCTGCCGATCAAATTATAGTTACTGCTAATCATATCTTGTGCATTTATTAGTGTATAATACTGACTTTAATGTTGCAATAAACAAAATATCAATTCTGGGTTTATTTGAATTTTTCTTTCATTTTCATGTGTTAGTTATGCAACCAGAATTGCTGTGAGCATTAAACCATTGCAATATTTAGGCATCTTATATCTGGTGCATTGATATTTACAATTATTAATTTCTATAATCTCTGAAACATGTTTGTGGCGCTTGAATATTCATGTTGTATGGTTTTACCCTAAAAAGGTTTTTTAATGGTGCAAACAGATTTACCCAGGGCATTTCTTGAATACCTTAAGCTTATGTCACACCATCAGTCAGTTTGACTAAACTGATGAGTCATGTAAGATGACATAACTGTTGTAATGTGGTCCAACTTTTCTAATTTTAGAGGTGTCTCTATTTTCTATCAGTCTGTTTGATGCGAGTTCTTTTCTGATTGGCTAAAATGTGAATTCAACAAAAAGGCGCGAAATATACGAAAATCTTGAACTTTGCTGATAAAATATATTCTCGAATATTCAATACTTGCTTTTCGCTTTGCTTTAAGCAGTGTGTTCAACGTAGTAACCTCGTGTTCGTATTTAATTAACAATAGTAATTAATTTCTTAACATGGCTAGTACCACCCAGCCAAGGCCATCATATCGTTTTAATAACCAATGTTTTGACCGTAACTTCCTTCTACTTCGCGTTTTTGCATTTTTTTTATTAATACAGCTAAACCTGCTAGTGATAACAATACTACTGTTTTCTTGGTATTCATTTTTTAAATAAAAATATCCTTTCCGTCGACCTCCCTATAAAATGTGATTTTACGGACGCATTTGCGTACCAAAAATGTCACTTTTTTGGACACCATTAATTTTTCGTCCGCAAACACTTTTCGTCCGCAAATGCTTTTCGTCCGCGAATGCTTTTCGTCCGCAAACACTTTACGGCAGCACTTTACAGCCGCAAACGCTTTTCGTCCGTAAACACTTTTCGTCCGCAAACACTTTTCGTCCGCAAACGCTTTTTGTCCGCAAACGTTTTTCGACCTCAACAACTCTTATAAAATTCGGACTTCACTTTAATTTTTTTTTCAATTATGACGGTCGACGGAAAAATTTAATATGCACCTCGGACAAAAACTGCTTTTTATGGCCTTGCCTGATTGCTTGCCTCGGCTATCGCCTCGGCCAGCAATTGCAGGCATCGTCCATAAAAAGACAATTTTTGGTCCTTGATGCATAAATAACTATTTTGAACAAAAACTACATAAGAATAAATGTAAACAACTTGACGTAACCTCAGTTGAACGCACGTACCAAAGGACCCACTTAACCTCAATGTTAGATCAAACTCGACGTATAGTGTGACAACCAAGCTTGAAAGTTCTTTCAAACTTTTTGGTTGGGACGTCATTAAAACAGACTGTTAGTTTAGTTTGTCAAACTAACTAATGGTGTGACATTTTCTTTACATATTTTGTAGTTTTACTTCTTTTTACGATAAAGGAAGTATTGGATTCACCCCAAAAATTCGAAATTGAGTTTTCAACAGATCTTCACGTTTTAGAGTACCCTTGAAACAATTTTTTGGCTTAGCCTAATTGTTTCGCCATTTATCCAATTATTTCAGGCTTAACCTGTATATTTTTAGTTGAATTATAAATCCTTTTGCATTTCCAATTCGTAAATTTTTTATCAAGTTCTTTTCGTTTGCTCGATGCCCTCTCGACCTCCGCTATCTCTTATCAGAGTCCGAGTCTTGCTGTGGGCACGAAATTTTTCGTCCGGGCATTTTCTGTCTTCGCTTGAGCCCGCCGATATCGGCGCGGCTGAGGTTTGATTTTAATTATGTCAAATTACGTGCGCTCAACCAATTTTAATGAGCAGTGTGTTTCCTAAGGGCTGATTATGATCTTTTCGTTTGCTCGATGCCCTCTCGACCTCCGCTATCTCTTATCAGAGTCCGAGTCTTGCTGTGGGCACGAAATTTTTCGTCCGGGCATTTTCTGTCTTCGCTTGAGCCCGCCGATATCGGCGCGGCTGAGGTTTGATTTTAATTATGTCAAATTACGTGCGCTCAACCAATTTTAATGAGCAGTGTGTTTCCTAAGGGCTGATTATGATCAGGTACGATTGCGCTTTTCTGTCTTATTATCTCTATAGTAATTACATTTTTTATTAGCTCTTAATTACCAGTTTCATACACGAACTTATCTCGGAGGCCAAGCCTTATCGCATTTTCGACACTTGCTGGCGTTCTTCGTTTTTGGCTGCAAGGTGTGGATGCTGCCGCTGTAATCACCGGGCATCCACGGCAACTTCGTCCATATTATGCAGTTTACGACCACCTTATGTTGAAGGGTGTAGCTACCCCCGGTCGGCGCTTGTTTGTTTGCCGTTTATAAGCGTTGGAGAAGCGAGGTTAGTTTGTGCTATCCGGGATCTATCGTGTTTTTAATACCTGTATTTTACATTTTTACATTTTAAACCCGTAAATATTTAAAATTTAAATGCATACGTTCCGCAATTATTAACATGTAATGTAACATTCAATTTCATACATACTCTTGTTTTAATATTCAAAATTTTAATGCTTATATTTAATTATGCTCAGTTTTTAAAGTTGCTATTTTGATGTGTATTTCGACCCTCTGTAAAAGGTACAGTCACGCTGTTTTATTTCAATAGCCTAACAGAAGGTTTTATTAAATGACTGTGATAAGCTTATCCCACGAATGTTTTTTTGGTAAAGATAGTAAAATAACCCGAAAGGGGTTCTTGATTTTATACGTGTCGCAACCTTCAGTTCACGTACACAATGTTGTTATAATATTATTTGCATTTTAATTATTCTGATAATTTACTACTGACATTTCAAGACTTTTCTATTATTGATTATTAATTAAACGCTAGTCACTTGTAGTTTATTTTTCTTATTATTTGAAATCTTTTGATTTCTGGCGCCCATTTCCATTTCCTTTCCTTTTTTGAAGACATTCCAGGGTGCATAGCTGATGATTTGAACCTACGATCTAAGGCCGCCGATATTTAAGTTAGCTAGGGCCATTGCGGTGAGTAAAGAGTTTTTCAGAGCTGCCGTGGTATATAAACGGTAGGGGGGTTGATCTGCGATTTTTACTACCATTGCTTATTTTATTAATTAATCGCAGGTCGGCTTCTTTATTATTTCACCCTGGACCCAAAACACATGTTTTTGTTAATTGATCTGTCTGTCAGTCTGTGTGTGTGTCTGTCTGTAAACAGAATATCTCAAAAACGAAGAGAGGTATGGCGCTAAAACTTCATATATAAGTTTGTGTACTATGTAGATGCGACAGCAAGCTTTTGAAGAAAATCGCATAACCGGAAGTAGATGTTTACTTTTGTGATTTTTCTTTCGATTTTTTCAAAAACGGCTCTAACGATTTTTTTCAAACTGTACATTTTTATTACATTTTTAATGTGTATTGGCGTGAGATAGGTGATTTTCCAGTTGAATACTTCTAAAATGGGTTTCTTTTGTTTTTCTCATTTCTTTTTATTAACTCCTATTTTAAATAGAACACCCGGTATATTTCCACATTTTTGAATTCAGCTTAAAATTCTAGAGAAAATTTGTCTCTTCAACTAACGCTCTATTTTGTACCGCTTTTGCAGAATTTGTACTTTTTGAAAATTTTTGACAAATGCTTAAAAATTAAACATCAAATTTTTAGCTAATTATAAGATCCCTATAAAAGGAAGTTGTGTGAGTGCATCACACCAGATTTTTTTCTAAATGATTAAAAGCATAATTTTATTGAATTAATGCTTGTATTTGAAAACTATTGGTATAGGATGTAGGCAATGCTTCATTATAATATCAGTTTTTCTAGAGTGGCTAAACGCTTCAAATATTTTAAATATCTTTTAACAGCATATACCTACAGGTGGTTTTTAATTAGTCTTTGTCATAGGTAAAGAGTGATTCAATTCGATTTGTGATGATGCATTCAAATGAAAATACAGAGTCTGGGCAATGCGGGGGCGAAAGATATTTCTAAAAGTATGAGAGTTACATATAATTTGTTTACATACATCAAACTTAAATTTGTAAATACTGTGCTCTATATTTGGGTGATTTAAAAGGTTTTCCTAGAAATATTAACGATTTTATGCAAAAAACTGCTGAATTTCAGGAGGCTGCTGTAAATAATGAAAAACAATGAAATGTTTTCAAACAATTGTTTTTGTGAACTACTTTTCAAATGCAAAGAATGGCCCTGGGTACTATACTATAGATGGTGCTCACTGCTATATTTATCCAAATTTAAACTCTGTATATTTTTGTATTTTTGAACAGCACTTTTAATGAGCGTTCTTCCGACATCTTGCTTCATACCCCTAAATTCAGACGTTTTTTCATACATAATTAAGTTAATAAAATGTAAGTCTCCAAGATGCTTTATTTAAAGGGATAACAAAACACCGTTAAAATTTATTTATTTATTTCAAATTTCACGAACAAATTGTCCACTTTACAATAAAAATTGCAATAATTGACAGCGGATGTTTTAATAATAGTAACAATTGTGAGGACACTTTCCGTTTTTACGACTTTAGTTCTAATTTGTTGCATTTTCTCGTTTCTGAATTTAAATTCCCGCCTGTAATGCAGCATTTCTAAACATGTACCAGTTTACAAGCATTTCTCGGCGGCAATTTAACGCACTTGTCTTTTTCATCGATCCGTTTTGGGACGCAAAATACGTCTCTAAAAAGAGTCAGTTGTGTGAGCACGAAAGAGAGGGAGCGATCGGATTTACCCCGCCTCCTCTGGCTGCAGGCCAGACGATGAAACATGTGTGTATCGGATGATGCAGTTTTGGCGCGAAATGCGCGTTCTCTCCTGACTTCGGTCGCGTGGCTTGGTGCTTCTAAAAGGATTGGAACACGAGCTTTGAACAAGGCAACAAGTGTTTTTCTTCGTGCTGTTTTTTCGCCCCGGCGAAAGGTCTTTGGGCTTTCGCCGGGATGTTGTAATTAATGGTTTTCGCGTAGTGTCGTAATTAAACTATAGGTGCATGTCGCTTACGGAGTGGTGCATACCCAAGGTTTACCATAAACTGCCTGTGTACGAGTCCCGTGCTTTGACGTTTTGCCGCAGGTAAAAGGATGGCTTCTCTCGCGTTTGGAATCAGGCCGCTTTAGGTCGTAAGTAAATGAACTGTATGTGGGTGTTAACGGTCGGACTTGTGGTCGATAAGTGACGTGTGTTGGCGCCGTGGTTAGTCAAGAAATCCCAGTACCGCGGAGTTGGCAGCTTTGATTAACGCTTTTTCGGATTAATTAATTGGGAATCTCTGTTGGGGCTAATTTTTGGCATAATGAAGTTTAGTTTATCGTCTCGAATTCTTGCCAGATTGTTACGTACTTTGTGTTACCATCTTTGGGGATGTACCGTCGTTTCTTCAAGCGTCTTGGGCGCAGTTGCTTGGAAACGACCACCTGCAGCTTCGTTGAGCATCGATTTGCAGCAACTTGGGCTCCTTAAGGTACCGTCTCTTTGTATAGTTTTAGAGCGCATAGATTATAGTGAAAGAAGTGATTTATTGAAGTGTCGGCATTTTGCGTAACGTTGCCGTCCATTTATAATTGATCGTTTGAATTGTTGTAGCTGTCAGTACGTGCAATTCAACATTTACCGTCAGTTTTAATGTTTATACTTTCCCTAAAGTTGTTGCGATTAAAGTAATTACCGCCTTTGAGCCACATTTGATTGTTTACCGTCAAGATTAATCGTTTTTGATTTTGAGTTTATCTATCTTAAACGTTACGTAATTTAACCCCTTACTAACCCGTTTCGTTACATTTAATTACTGAACAAATGTTTACTTACATATTTTTAATATAGTTCATTTTCATTTAGCTGTGTTTTCCTCTTTGATGTTTATGACATTTGCATGCGAACTTGTATGTGTTTTCTTTTGTAAAAGGGGTTTAGAAAGCTGCAAAGGAGTTTTCCCGCAAGGTAAGTTCAACACTGTTGTTCTTGCTTTCGTCGACCAAGCACTGCCAAGGTCGGAATTAAAAGGTGTACTCATTTGCTTCTACTTTTCTCAGTGGGCTCACCTGTGTATTTCTCTTTTTAGCAAAGTGGTGGCGCTATGGCATCTAACATTTGCTTTTCTGCTTTTATTTTAATAGGCCGTTGTACTGATTAGTCTCGTAATGAACCTCCCCCCATCTCCCCCAGTGAAGCCGGCAACCCTTTTTGTTACGGGTTGGGGCAGCGGCCCGGTGTAATTCTTTCCCCATTTGAGTCTTATTACGCGCTAATCAATTAGCTAGTTAATGTCGTGTCGCAACAGCGCGTTTATACCGTAAATCAATATTATTTTGATGATATTTAACAACTAAAATCAATTACAATCAATTCACATATGTGAGTATCATTTCACCATATAAGTGTTATCTATATTTATATACATTGTTTAATGATATTAAATATACTCATTTTTGGCTCAATATTAAATGTACTCATTTTTGGATCAGAAGAGCAGTTTATTTCGAGATCATTTGCATAATTACACATTCTGCTCATAGGCATATTACTTGTATATGTTACATTTTACATAATGGCTAGGCATTTTATGTAATTTCATAAAATGTCTGTTCATTTTTCTAATCTTTGTCGACTTTCAACTGTAACAAACCACAAATTGCTCTTAAAAGAAACCGCAGAGGATGTTACAAGCCAAAAACAACATTAACAACAACGCGTCAGCTCATACGTAGAGCCTCAAAAAAGCTAGACGACTAACGCGTACGATATCTCTCAAAATCGGGAAAGTAACTCACATAGGACCGCTGCCCATCCCGTAACAAGAAGTGCCGACTAGTCTCAGTGAAGCGAGGGGTGGTTCAACACGAGAGAACACAAGGGAAACGGCCCAATGAACGGTAAACAAGTCTAAATATTTCTTTAGCTTGCGGGTTTGTAAGCATTGGAACACCTTAACAGACACTACAGTTACTAGTACTTATATTAATCAATTTAAAAATAATTTGGACAGTGAAATGCAGCAACTGAGTTTAATTAATAGATAATAATACGCATACCTCTACTTTATGAATCTTTGTATTTCAATGTAACTTCTGTTTTATATTTTTGTTTAATATTTAGTTTACACGTTTAATGTGTATGTACTGTATATCGTAATTGTAGTAGGGACATAATCGGCTACGCCGCCTGCCCTGAATAATAATAATAATAATAATTTGATTGAGCGCCATACAATTCGATCAAGATGAACGAGAATGTAAAGGTAAGCGCACTGAGGAACCGGAAGCAAATGAAGCTACCTTTCAACTTTACACTTGGCAGAAACCCAAAAGCTAAACGGAGTAGGGTATGCGTGCAGCCTTGTGACTCCCCGTAACCGGCAAATGGAGCGCTCTGACTTACCTTGACGTCCACAACTTCGTCCAGGCTCCGCTTTACATCAATCTTACACTACAGACTGCTTAACCTGACACTCGGCATGCAACACACAAAGAAAATATATCGGTAGCATTTAACAAATAGGTCTATTGGTCTTACGCACAAATATAGTCATTAGTACACAAAATAGGATCGCTAGCGTTAATTAGTGCGCGGAATATAATAGCTGTCATTAAACAGTACACAAAATACTTTGTTAGCTTCACCTGCGGTGGTCGAACGGGTTCGGTTTGCGGCACGGCGATATCATAAGGCATGCGGAACAGGGCAAGATGTTCCAACGAGCGTGGGTGATGATGATGAGGAACCACAGAATCCTTCGTAGAACTCACGGTGAGGCCACAGATGACGACAGGACACGCATGTGATAGGTGACCAGGGGCACGCCCTCGTCGTTTATATTCCACAGAAGTGGTCATACTAGCGACTGCCGACGGTACGACGGAGAAGCGTTTGGTCAAGACAACGGGTGGCATCACCAACACTCAACTACTCGGAACGCACTTTTTAACAACCTTGCAAAACAATCTCGCACGCGTCCAGCGGCCGCCACCCCAAAGGGGGACGCCGCTGGCCACGAGCCTCGGAACCAAAAACTGCTCGCTTCTCGTGCCAGAGGCTGACTCCTAACTGCCAAAACCAAAATCACGCCAAGCAGCCGAAAGGAAAAACTGGAAGGGCGGCTGCCGCGACGCGCCCAGACAGACTGAAATCGAGCGAAAAACCATTCATACTCTCTCACTTCCACTCACTAACTGGCGTTTTAAATTCAATCTCGAAAACACGCTGGTATCCAAGCTCGCAACAGCTGCAAAACGATACAAGCACAAGTGTTCAGCAACAGCCCGGAGCGAAGGCACAGCTGTGTAACGGCCTGCATAAAAATCGATACATACTTAAATTTAGACGGAAAAACAAGCAAATCCCGTCTAAACACGGGGTCGTAATTTAGAAATTTTATTTAGCGTATGGCATAGGTACACATAAACATATTAAAATTGTATAAATAAAATTGTATAAATAAAATTGTATAAATAAAATTGTATAAAGACACTGTATATGTATATACTTATATTTGACATGCAATCACAAACAAACATCTAGTCTAGTGATATACTCAATTGCACCAGTGGTCGCTAACAGGAAATCATCAGGGTTGCCTGCGTATGCTCTAATGATGCATTCTTCTTTTATATGTGGGATGGTCTGCCGTGGTGCTCCGCAATCACAAATTGGAGAAGGTAATTTACCCCATTTATGAAGCGAATCTGCGCATCTACCATGTTCCGTTCTTAACCTGTTCAGAGTTGACCATATCGTACGAGGTTGATTAAATCCGGGTGGTGTTTCTGAGATACATGGTAGTTCGTGGTAGCGAGGTGGGGCGTTTTCTAGCCATTGTGCCCTCCATATATTCTGGATGTTAAAAACTGTGTTTTCTTCAGTCCTGGCGGTGGAGAGAGGAGGGTGCCTTGAACAGAGCCTGTTGATGTTTAGGTCTGGAATATCAGAATGTACCGGTAGTTCTGGGTTTGCAGTGATTTTATTGTGCTCTCTTAGGAGGGCCTCCTTCCTTCGTAGTTGTGGCGGAGGTATGTTGCTTAGGACGGGCAGCCAGTATGTGGGTGTAGTCCTAATTGTTCCAGAAACGATGCGCATGGAGTTATTCAGCTGCACATCGATCTTGTTTACGTGTGCACTGTTTAGCCATACAGGAGCACAGTATTCTGCTGCAGAGTAAACCAAGCTTAGTGCCGAGGTTCGTAGAGTTGCAGCAGACGATCCCCAGTGGTGCCGCATAATTTTTGAATTATGTTGTTTCTAGTTCTAATTTTAGCAGCAGTTTTTGTGAGGTGGGCTTTAAATGTCAGAGTTCTATCTAGTGTTACACCTAAGTAAGTTGGGTACTTGTTATGAGTAAGGCGTCTTCCATCGAAAAACACTTCAATCTCCTTATTAGCTAGCCTGTTGTTAAGGTGGAAACAGGCTGATTCTGTCTTGGCTACGTTAGGCTTTAGACGCCACCTACGAAAGTATTCTGACAGCGTAAGAAGGTCGGATGTTAGAACTTCTTCTGTTGCCTCAAAAGTCCCATGTCTAGTGGCGATAGCCCAATCATCAGCATAGCCAAACTTCCTGCTGTTTGTCTCAGGTATATCAGCAATATATAGACTGAAAAGTAATGGGGCCAGCACCGATCCTTGTGGTAATCCATTGTTGAGACTTTTCTGGCCACTTATTTTATTTCCCATAATAACTTGAAACCCTCTATCACAGATCATGCTATCGATAAGCCTCGCAGTTTTCTTGCAGGGTATTATCTTCAGCAGTTTATAAATCAGGCCCTGTCTCCAAACAGTGTCATACGCTGCCGAAAGGTCGATGAAGATAACAGATGTTTTTAGTTTTTTTTTGGTATCCCGCTTCTATATATGATGTTAGTTGTTAAGTCATTTTGCTGTTTTAGATGCTTGATTGCATTTCACGCCTTTAGGGCAATTTATTGCTAGGTTAAAACCATTTTCAATCTTTGCGCACAAGTACAATCTCATCTTCCGCACATTTGATTTAGGTCATTTTGGTATTTTAAATAGCCACCTAGGCTTTAGGGCAGCGTGCCCGTATGCTAAGCCCTTTTAGTTCTTTATTTGGCTCCATCGCCTAATTTCAGAATCACGATTTCGCACATATTTAAGCCCAGAAGCAGTATTTTTCGTCGGTTGGAGCTCCCCTTTGATGGCGTTTTTAATTCCGAATCTTCTAGAAAGCACGCTGTCGTGGCGTGATACCATCGTGGCCCGCATTGGCTTGTTTCATTTTATCGCCTTGCGATTGGCTGCCAAGGTTTAGTCACGTGGGGGACGCGGCCAAGGTGACCTTTGCCAACGCTTCCCTCGGGGGATTCAGCCGAGAGCCGTCGAACGAACAAGAGGTCGCAGAGTGTGTGCTTTCGTGCGGCGCTTCCGCCCTTGGCGGGGGCGTCAGCCCTTTTTCCCGTCAAGTGCTGCTTCAGCAATCATGTGATATACTGTTTCGCCTTAAGTGAGAGTCGTCCGGAGCCCGTTGCAGAGAGCGCTTGTGTGGTGGTTGTGAGTCGGAGTTTGTCGAGTGGTCTTCGGCGTAACGTGGGTGTTTTTGGAGCCCAGTTCCTGCTACTGTAAGTGAGGGGTCGTGCCCCCTTCATCTCGACCTACGAGGATTTGGTTCAGCAGAACGAAAGTGGCCCCTTTCTTTTCGTCGTCCCGTTGTACGCGTCTTGACGCGTCTCCCGTCGCCATTGAGGCGGTTGTGCATTCACCCCCTTTCGCCGTTGTAACACCGAAGGTACCTGCCACCTACGATTGCAGCTCGTCGCAACTCAACTGTACCAGGCTCCCTCGCCGCCTACGCATTAAGGTATGTGCCTTTAACCTGATTACCGCTGTGAACGCGAGTGTTAATGTAAATCTTCGCTGCCCTCCGCATAAGGCAACGGGCATATTTGTACTCATTACTACTCATTATTGCGCTAGTGTATTCATTCAGACTTGCAGACTGTTCATGCCGCGAGTGCTAATATAAATCTTCGCTGCCCTCCGCATAAGGCAACGTGCATATTTGTACTCATTACTACCTATTACTGCTCATTGCTGTTCACTAATGTGCAACATCTGTCGTTAAGTTTAGAGCGCGCGTGCCAGCTGGTGCCCTTAATTATAGGTTAAGTTTAGATACAGGGCGACGCACTCTGCTGCCCATTGTAACCCGAAGTTCAATATATGATTGGTTAGTTAAGGGAACTATTGTTTGTTTCGGCTTGTGCATGTTCTGCTACAGATAGACGCCCCTTTATTGTACGGATTATTGTACGACGGAACGAGGAAGCTGTGAGCGTGCAGGTGAGTGAGACAGCTGCGCAGTCGTGGTCGGATTGACACCTAATTATAATCCTTGCTTAAGGCAATCCCGAAATTGTTATTTGACCTTGCAACTCTTGAGTAATCCTATCGGCGGAGTATTTGTGCATGCTTCGCTCCCGTCTAACCGTCCAGGCCCGGTTAGCCGGGTTAAGACAGGCTTGGTGGCGCCCTCATAATTTCGACATACCCTGTATATATTGTGCCACCGCACGCTTGCCCAGAACGTATCGTGTGACTCACGCCCGACTCCCTGAGCGTTCCAGCCGTGGCCTATTAGCCTATTTCGAACCGATTTCAGGGCAAGTGTGCCAGTTTTCCAGGACTGATTCAGTGGTGCGATGCTCACCTTGGGTGGGTGTCGTAAAGTTCTTTTAATACCGTAACATAGTGACAGAACTTGGTCTGTGCAACTTCGATTGGGACGAAAGCCAGCCTGCTCTATAGTAATTTTGGGGTATATTGTTGGGCTGATTCTATTATATATCACCCGTTCCAAGAGTTTGTAGATTGAGCTTAGTAACGCAATAGGGCGATAGCTTTGTGGAAGGTTAGCCGGTTTCCCTGGTTTTAGTATTGCCACTATCTTGGCGCTCTTAAGTTTGCGAGGGGTGTTCCCCGACTTTAATATAGAAGTGAAGAATCTTGCCAGCCACTTCTTTGCGTATTTACCAGAATGTATAAGAAACTCTGGGTGAACACCGTCAAAGCCAGGTGCTTTTCCAGCTTTCACATCGTTTATTGCTGCTGCGATCTCGTCAGGCGAAAAGTCCTGTGAGTATTGGGTATCCTCTTCAGATGCCGTTTTGAGAATTTTAAGTTCACGTTTGATGCGAATTGTTGTTTCTCGGTGGTTTTTTCCTTTAGATGTCGTTACAATATGAGATGCTATCGTATTTGGGATTATAGGCGTATTTTCTCGCACTAAACGATTACTGCCTCCTAGTTTGCGTAAGAGAGACCACGCTTCTCTGCTGGATTTTTTGAAGTCTATCTTTTCAGTAGTCTCCATCCACCTTTTCCTTCGTGCAGCATCAAGACTGTGTACTAGTTCATCTGCTATCTCTCGCTCGCCGCTTCTTTGGAATTTAGAAAAATTTAGAAAAATAGGCAAATACATTCGTACAACTTGAAAATGTCCTAACAAGGAATTTTTAAATTTTTTCAAATTAAAATTCATAATATGAATTATATGTTCTATATTGCAAGGATGAAATTCATACGTAAAAGCAAACACGCATATTTCGTATTCTTAGAACGCAAGAGGTTACAATGTATTTAAATCCACACATTTCACATCCAGTGCTAAATAATCAGGACAAAATCCAGCAAATAAAGCAAAGTTAAAACCTGCAGAGATATTAGCATGAGATTCGCGCATACAACAAATTCCAGGCAACCTTGTAATGCAACATGCTGTATGAATGATGATTTTAGTTTAACAATAATATCCAGATATCCAATAGGTATCATGTGATGTAACAGTTGTATGTTTTAACTGGTGGGGTTGTAATAGGCAACCAGAGTGGTTGTTTACATGAAGCAGAAAAAATAACTTGAAATTATAATCGGCGATAAATAATCACGTTAAGGATTAAATTCCCTCTAATTGTGAAGAATAATAATTGAGTATTTGATACGTAATAGTAATACAGTATTCTTTACGATCAAATTTGACTGTGGGTCACAAGTATTATTCAAAATAGAATTCAAGATTGTTTGAAGCCATTTAAAGTGGTATTTTTTATTTCGAAACCAGTAAAAAAGTGCAAGTGAGTGTTTGTGGTATGCTGCTGAACTGTCTATCCACATAATAAGGGGGTCAAAGAGCTGCAACGAGTTTTATTTGGTCGGGAACAACCCAAGGGGGTGTTTGCTGACTAGCATCCAGTTAGGAGCTGATACAATACACACTCAGGTACAAGAGATAACATCAGAAGGTTAGTGCCCATTTCTTCAGTAACATTAAGAAGTAAATAGCAAGTTTGGTGCGACAAATTATTAAAATAATTGTAATTTTATATTTAGAACTTAATTTAGAACACTTAATTTTCTAAATTTTAATAGTGATTCGAGTACTCGACGTACTTGTGTCATTATAATTTGCAATTTATATTTTTGGGTTAGGATATTTTAGAAACAGAATTTAAATCAAGTTTGGATTTTTTAAACGTTTGATTAAAATATTTTGACAATATCTATCTAATTTTTGTAATGTGAGACCAAACTTTGAAGTGATACTATCGAACTGAAGTATAAGTTCAATTTTGTGTACCTAAAGAGTGTATTTGACCAAACGAAGTCAATTAATTAATATATTTTATAGTAATTCAGTAATCAACTATAGTAAGAGGTTGTTGGTTGAACATTAACTCATCCAGCTGAGAATGAAGATTCTCAATGCTTATTCAACTGACTAGCCGAGGTATTAAAAAACTAGAATCACATGACATAATTCAAAGTGTCAAATTAAGTTGTGAGATACGTCAATTGTGATTTATTTCAGTAAGAAGTAAGATAAGTACTTAAGGAGTTATACCTGATACTGCTTCTTGTTAATAAATAAAGGGTATATTTAACTTAATATTAATTGTAATAACAAGAAGCCGCGTAGCGCAGTTGGGTAAGCGCCAGGCTTGCATTAAGTAAGTCTTCGGTTCGAATCCCGCGGGGGTCGAAATTTTTCCGTACGCTTGGCGATTGGAATCGGGCTCGGTGAGACCATTCACAGTTGGGCACCAAACTAACTGTGCTCTACTCAGAACCACAGACCTAAGAGATAGAGTAACAAGGTCAACACATCACCAAGACACATACCTCACACAATGGTTGCTGCGCAAGCACCAAAGGCGCGCTCCAACTCTGTATCCCGAATCCGGGGCAAGTTGAGGATTGTACCGCCAGACGCCAGCGCATAAAGCACCGGCCTCTACACCGGAAGGTAAATGAGGTTACAAATTATACATACATACATTAATTGTAATAAAACCGCGAGAGAGTGGTATATTATAATTTTAACTTGCAACGTGAGGCTGAGAAGGAGATATATAACAAATTTAGCTTACAAGTGGGGCTAGATATATATCCAGGATATTGTGCTATTACAAATTTGGCTTCACAAAGTGGGGCGAAAAGAAGAGCTATTACAACCTCGAATGAAACTCCATTTATGTCGTTTCTGAAAAAAATATTAACCTCGAACACACGACGGCTCAAAGCGAAGGGAAATTTTCGAATTTTCCTTGGGGCGCGCGGCGACGGATCAAGCAGTCTTCCGGTAGGACTCGATCGTGAATTTTTAACAACGAGCCATATAACTTCGTAATTAAAAATCCCATTTTATTTACCTCAGTCGAAATTATGCGAAGTGCCAATTTCATCCCAGGGGAGGAAGGCTAATCTCAGCCCTGAAGACATCCTAATTTTTTCATTTAAATAATATTCGAAACAATGTGTAAAACACGTTTGCAGCAAGCACAACTTCCGGCGGCTCGGGAAAACAGGTCAGTTAAGCTTTGGGGTAATACTAACGGATTAATAGGAAAAACTAAGGTTTATTCCTCAGAGGATAAAATTTTTTTAAGAAAAAATACCCAACGGGATATCTAGATCCATTTTAATTAGACCAGTTACAATAATAGTCAACTGTAATAAGGAAATTTTAGCAGGGAAAACCTGCTTCAATGTAACATATCAATTTAAATTTATTTTTTATTATATTATTTTTATTTCTATCCTTATTTTATTTAAACAACCCGTAATTTTCATCCCAAAGTTACAAAACATAATGCCGACAAAATCGTCATTATATAGAATGCCTAGGCATTATATATAGTGACTGCACGGTTGTAGACAGTATGTTATATTATGTTTGAAGTTGAAGATTATATTAAACAAACTGCCATCGGTGATTCTCACCACCAACCTATGTGTCGTTCTAGCTGGTTTAGGTTATTTGCAGCCTTTGGTCGTGTGTGTTGTAAAAATCCTTACATATTCATTTTGTAATTTTTCGTTATTAGATGAGTTCGCAAATTATTACTGTTTATCAGTTGGTCTGAGTCTGGTAATTAGTTCATCGGCGTTGCTTGATGTCGGTGGTGAGTTTGCATATCATAAATACCTACAAAATTTGCCAAGGTGATTAGCTGGTGTACGCCCGCATTAAAACCATTGGCCCATGGGCGCTAACCTTTACTTTAATAAATATATTGCATAAAATGCCTACTGATCATTGGGGAATGTATGTAATGCCTAGGCTACATATGAAAAATGCTTCTAACAGATGCATTTGATAACCTACCCAACTTTGCTAAGCGTTATATAAACTGCCATGAGGTTGGAATTTCAGACAAACATGTGAATGAGGTCTGCAAATTATATTGAGATTTTCTGTGTCAGTATTTTATATATTAGATTTACATTTTAAAATTTTTTTAATTCATTTGACGTTATACTTTTCACATTTAGTTACAGATTCCTTGCGACCGGTTAATGCTCACTTTCTACGTTTTTGTTTTGTAGAAATATCAGTATTCGGTATCAAGAGACATATATTTTCGTAATCTACCAGAGTGTTAAGAGCCGTCCACATCCGTAATGAAAATGGCATCATTGTAATGCTTGCACTTTTTTCTATAAAATAACTGGTCAGTTTTTGGATATTCCGTTAAAAAAAATGACTGTAACATGATAGCGGCTTACGGGAAAAGATAAACATCCATTAATCTTCGCTCAGAAAAGGAATATCAAAAATACCACCGGTTAAATTGCAGATTTTATTATTCTGAACATATTAAAACAATCCCCATTAAAATTGCTCAATTAATAAAGCCGTAATGTGTCTACAATCATTTGCCGATAATGTAAGATGGAAGAATTTTCTGTTTTTGTTTCGTGGATTATAGAAAATAATACACGTCATAAAAAATTGATAAATTATTATAAATAAACAAACTGGAATAATTTTAATAACAGAGATTATATCGACAAAATTGTAATAATAGTTTATTATGATGTTGTCTTTCTCAGGGCTTATTAAAATTATGTTTTATAATAAAAACTGTGCAAAATAAATGGTGTATTGCCTTTCTTCTTTCATTTATTGGAAACTAGTTTAAACAAAATGCTCCGGCTTTAGCATGAGATCTCCGACCAAAGGTTAGGTTGTAACACCCAGTATACCATTTACTGATGAGTATAAATTTTGAACAAAACCCGACTTTGCATCTGACAGCTTAACCTTTAAATTGACGGCAAAACAGAAATGGTCTGTACGCACAAAAATCAGGGTAATTTGAACGCAAAACACCAACAATTTGACAAAATTGCCTCAGGTAAATATTCAATGCAAATAATGACTTAATAGTGGCTAACCTAGTTGTTTCTGTGACGTAACACGAGACGCTAACCTGCAATGGTTCAACTTCCTGCAACTCGATCCAAATCTGATGCCAACCGCAAAATCAAAGGACGCTACCTTGATAAATTTCTTAACGATGCATAAAACTTTTGTAACGCCCTAAACATCTCTCTATCATATCAAATTTACAATCTTGTATTGACGTTACAAAATCAAACCTGCCAGTCACACAAATTAAGGTGCGTTTGCCATAACGAACATCAATTATTAATGAAAATTAAGTTAAACGTAACCCCTTCGATAATGTTCTATCTAATCGGTCAATCAAATTATAGTTACTGCTAATCATATCTTGTGCATTTCGAATGCATAACAATGACTTTATGCTGCAATAAACAAAATATTAATTCTGTGCCTATTTGAATCTTTATTTCATTTTCGTGTCTTAGTTATGCAACCAGAATTGCTGTGAGCGTTAAACCATTGCATGTCTGTAATACTAGGTATATAAAGTGTAACGATAACGCCCGCTCTTTACGCCCATCTTCACAAGGCCCTTGGTACATAAATAACTATCATCAACCTGTTTAATTGAAACTATTGTGCAATCTCTGAATCGAACGCTGAGCGATCGTGTATAGACTTTTGCAAATCCTGAGGATCAAAATTTTCTTAGAGTTGGCAGCACTGATGGTGATCCACATCGGTGGTAGTTCGCTCTCATCTTCTATTGAGAGATTTTCGAACTACCCATAAGCCATAAGCATAATTTTTCTATAACGCGATTGTCGTTTTTTAACCAAAATTTGCCGCCCCTAGAAATTTTGCTCTAGAAGCCATCGCTTCTTCTACATCATTACTAATAGGGACC
>CALNHX010011997.1:0-28186 GCA_940337035.1 Agriotes lineatus
ATAACCGTTACGGAAATTAAGTTTCATATCCCTTTTATGTTTGTATAATAACTAAGTGAATTTAGGGTAACTCAGGTAAGGCATAATTTAGGAATATGCCCCATTTATAGGCTAACGTTAAAATATGTTCACCAAATTTACGAATAGGGCAAAATGACCGTAGCAATGTTTTAGTATTTTAACGTTTTTAAGCCGATAACATTAAACTTCGAGTATGTATTTTGGTTTGATATAAAATCAAAACAGACGTCTTTAACTTGTTCAGTTTTTAATCTGACGACAAGCGTCGTAGGCCATTTTAGTATGTTGTTAAGATTTAGTGCAAGTAAAAATGTCAACATCATGGGAGTGTTCGGGCTTGAGGTTAACAAACATTTAATTTTAAACATGTTACTGCATTGTTTTTAAAAGTTTGCGATTTACGACGATTAGTGCAGTGGACTATCCTGAATATTTTCAATTTTAAGCTAGAAATTCCGGTATCGAGCATTTCATTCTGTTATACAATCTATTTTAGATATTTTTTTTCAATATGTACAAAGCTGTTTAAAAAATTGTTTTTCGTGTCCCCGTCTTTCTATTATAGCGTTGGGGTATAAATTGGATCATCTATCCGTCTTCTAAAGTTGTTTTTGCTTCTAGTCATGTATGTGTGTTGTTTCTTCTTCTATGCATTATTTCTTTTAAGTTACTTCCCATGATATTCTTCTAGCCTTTCTTCCGTTTTCCAATTATTCCCATGTCCAGCTTTGGGATCTGAGGGCTTCTCTCTTCAGGCATTTTTAGGTACCCACTCGATTGTTATTTTTCTATTTCTTTTACTAAGGATATAGAGTTGCTCTATCTAGATCGTCCTCTTCGTTTCATTTTTTTTATGTGCATGATCTTAGCTTGTTCAACATTTAACTGCATCCGTTTTTCTAGTAGGCAAATTTTCCAGTTGAGTAATAGTACTTGATATCAATACTGACATCTACTTGCACCAGGTAAAACGTATATTTAATTCAAGCAGATCCAATACCAGCTCGAGAACAAGGCCTCAGCTCTCTGGCGTGACGTCATCAGCCCAGGTAGTTCGAAATGGTCAATGATTAAATTTACACCGCTTCGAGCCTCTGTCTGAGATAAGAGGCTGACGTCACTCCGAAGAGCTGTGGCCTTGTTCCTTAGCTGGTATTGGCGTAGCTGGGTGAAAATAAGTGAAATTTTTATAATAGGCTGCAGCTTTTATTTTGTTGAAAAACATATGCAAGCTGGAATATTCTTGAGGCTGACAAAATTCAATGTGTGGCATATTAGATATTACAAGTTATTGCTATTATATTTCAAAGTGTTGCAGACGTGTGTAATAACCGAGCGATTAAAGTTGTAAATACACGGATGAAATTCTTTCATTACTTCGAAACGTAAATCTTTTTCTGGCCTGCATTCAAATACGATAAAGGCAAACACAGATGGTTCTACACATTATATAAAAATATGTAATGTGCCCACGTTAAAGCTGACCACTTAAAAAACCGATAGCAGGAAGAGTAAAAAATTTAGAAACTAATTTCGTATAGCATTGACAGGAAACATATGTTATTTAATGCTGGTTAGCGTTTTAAACTCGTGGATGTTCCTGACATTGCCTTGAAACTTCAACAAAACGGAATGATAGTAGATAACATCACCGGATTCTATAATAGAGACTATGAAATTTAAATATCGTATTATGCCACAGGTAACGACGTTTTCTGTAACTGTTAGTTTTATTAAATAAAATTATAGCTAACTGGCAAAGTGTACGTTAAGTTTCTTACTTCAAACGACCATAAAAACAAAGATCAGTCAAAACTGTTCACATTTTATTTAACCTATGGTTGGGCATGACGGTTGTACAGTTTTCACATTGCAAAACATGGCTGAAAACTTCATATTTCGATACTATTAATTTAACACTTGATGTAGAACTGCCTGCAATTTAGAGAACGGTTTTAAAAACAAACTGGCTTTCATCTAATGGCATTTCCTCCAGCAGCACCAGCGATAAGTAGCTGATTTTTTTTTAACTGTTGCTCAACAACCTTGGGCTGTTTTCGTAATGCTTATTGTTTTATAATTTGTAGATTAGTAGCAAACAGCCAATAAAAATATTAAGGTTGTATTGCGCAATGTATTTTCCTAACAGTTTCATAACAGTTTTTACTGCAGCAGTGACGCCAGCCATATAAATGCAAACAATACTTACGGTAAGCAGCAGTAAAAACAGGCAGAACAAATTGGTG
Organism: Agriotes lineatus; assembly: GCA_940337035.1. Lineage (NCBI taxonomy): Eukaryota > Metazoa > Arthropoda > Insecta > Coleoptera > Elateridae > Agriotes > Agriotes lineatus. Next base: position 2,268 of record CALNHX010011997.1, read on the forward strand.
GCTATCAAAAATCTGAAAATCGCCAACCGTCATGTTGTAATGAGCGGTTTACCACAAAGTTCCAAACAAATGCTGTAACGAGAAGTTGTATACCGTTGCCATATGTCATTACCGTTTTAAAACATGCCATTAACTGCATGCGGAGTATAGATAGATTTGCTTGAGGGACTCGAGAGTAATTGCTATTTTAGAATTTGTGTGCAGATTCAACAAAAGCAATTTGGATTATACAATCCCTCTATCACTAAAGTATCTGAATTTTTATTTAAAACGGTTAATAACAACGGAATTACGATTAACATTCTGTTCGCATTATATTTTATTCTTCTAACTAGCTTTTCAAAAACAGGTATTCTCAGGGGGGTAGGTTTTTTATTGTCATGCTCACTGACCCTCAATTATTTCTCACCTGAACCATATCATTATCCTACACTGTAATTTTTACAAGTAGAATATTCTACCTTTAAAGGTATTAGCTATGTGCAACCTTAAGGTATTTTATAAATACCTTGCAGTGAGGTATAACGCACACGTTATACCTTAAGTAGAATCTAATACCTTAGGTAAAGGTATAAAATGTTACCCCTTGCGGTATAAACACATTCCTCATGGACGGAAATCATGGCTGATGTAGAGGTATAAAACCAAACCCTAAGGTATGTTAAGATACATTTAGGTATATTAAAATACTTTCACCTACTTTGGCCTACCCCCACATAAGGTATATAAATTATCCCCAACCAAATCCAAAGGTACATTAATATACTTTTACCTACTTTGGTCTACTTCCTCGTAAGGTATATAAATTAGCCTCAACTAAACCCAAAGGTATATCAAAATACTCCCACTTACTTTGGTCTACCTCAACATAAGGTATATAAATTATCCTCAAAGACATCCAAAGGTATATTAATATACTTTTTCCTACTTTGGTCTACCTCCATGTAAGGTAAATAATTTATCGCCAATCAAACCCAAAGGTATATTAATATACTTTTACCTACTTTGATCCCAAAGGTATATTAATAGACGTCCTCGTAGGGTATAAAAATCATCTCTAACTAAACCTAAAGCTATATTGAAAAACTCCTTACATATTTTAACAGACCTTCACGTAAGGTTTAAAAAGTATTCACAACCAAACTAAAATTTATAGTTCAATACACCTTTATGGAAGGTTGAAAAATATTTCCAACGAAAGTTTAAGGTGCATTTTTAATTGCGTTCTGTTTTAATAGAACGGACATAAAAATAATTCACACCAGTCATTCAGGCAGAAGCTACAAAACAAAACAATACCTTGCAAGTTTTGGAAAAAAGTAAGCAGGTTTTACAACTTTAAATTACTTTAATACAACTAAATTAAATACTACATAAATATATAATATAATAATAATACAGTATATAGTAAATACATAAATAATATACCTATATAAAATAAATTGACGCTATACACATGTACATGATTTGATTAACCACTAAAGCAATTTGAAATTTGCTTTAGTGGCTCTTCTATTCGACATAAATTGTTTATTAAATAACTCAGTTTTTTTTGGGATACTGTAAATTGAACAGAAATATGATGCTCAAAACTGCTTCAATACCTTTTTTACAACTGTCGACTTAACAGACCTTTATGTGTTCAACACAAACGTAGTACAATTTGTTTTAAACAAATCATTTTCCAAGGCATCTGCAGGCGCTGCAGGGGTAATTCTCGGTAGCAACCCAGCCTCCTGCAAAAGAAGTAAATTGTTTAAAAAAAATGTTTGCATGCTAAATCAAAACAAATACGGTTTTTTAATCAAACTTACGTTTGTTATTCGATTTATTTGGTCCCCTTTAAATAACAATGACAGCACAACGCTGGGGTCATCATTTTCTGAACCTGAAAATAATAATGCCATCAATAATGCCCAGATATTGTAGCAATTGCACCTAAAAGTATACTGTCAACCCATTTAATGTTAATGCCTTTAGTTTCTAAAATCTTTAGGTCGTTTATTTCACTAACAAGGCGATGTGAATGCTTTTTAATGAAGGCAAATGATGATTGTTTTCAATAATTACCAATTGTGAAATAAAACGCTCATAACTTTTTCAGTTTTTTGTGGCTTCGAATAGCATTACAAATTTCAAATTCATCCTTATAAAAATCGTATAAAAAGAGCTAGTATTATTGCAATTTTTTTTTTCAATTGATAACTGTAAATCAGTTGGTTTCTGGCCTGCCCATGAAAGTTGGTGTTTTATAAACAGTCATTTAAAATTTGTATTCCGCTAGTGATTTAAAATTTTTATTGCGCTAGCGCTTTAAAAATGTCAAATAAATGTCAACCAAATAAATCAATAATTTATCAAAAAATTAACATAAGTACATTACAACTAAATTAACAAAACGACGTCCACATCGTCAATTTTCATTTTGACCAGTTCTCCAATGCGACAACCGCCAGCAATACCCATAAGTATAGTCTGCAATGTAATTTTACAATTAAAAGGAAACAAATGGATCAATAATGCTAACCTTTGCCAGTAAATACTTCTCGTCCGGTGAAGTACGAATGCACCTCAAAACTTTGTCGCGGCTAAGAACTTTCCACTTATTGGGCTTAAAGTCCTCCTGCGTTTTGCTTGGAAAAGTTACTGGCTCCACACAAATAAAAATTAAATTAAAACGATTTTCTTACCATATATGAATGTGGCCAGTAAGTGTATATATACAGTGTGTCCTAGATCGAGTGGGATTGCATAGGTAACTTTTTTATCATTGAAGATGGAGATTTGGTTAAATTGGCAATGTCGAACCAGTTAAGTTATTTAAAAAAAAACTAAAAACTGTCATATTTAAAGATAATTAACAATCAAGAGCCACCTTACTTGTTCGATAAAATTTCCTTTAGATCCGATGATCATCAAGTTAATATTAGAACAAAAAGTGCATTGACAATCCCACGGTTTAGAACTTATTTATTTAAAAGATCTTTTTCATATAATATTGTCTATTATTATAATAACATAATACCTCGCCAATTAAGAACCCTACCTGAAACCAAGTTTAAAAGTACTTTTAAAAAGCTTTTATTTAATCAGTAATATTTTCTCTCGGCTACTGGATATTACGTAACACAATCGTCCAGCTGCTTTATTTTTTCTAATTTTGTGGTACGGGTGCTGTGGAAGACCAATTAACCTGCCATCAGGTGGGTCAAACTGAACAGCGCCCATTTTCCAAAATTTAGTTTTCATTGCACATTATGTAATCTGCCCCTTCTTTTTTTGGAAATAAATGTTTATATTATTATTATTATTATTATTTTATTGTATGTCAAATATCTTTGTCAGTATAAGAGATACGAAAAAAAGTTATATATAAAAGTAGCTGATGAGACCAATTTAAAATTGATGTCGAACAAAAATTCAAGATGGCTGCTTTTGAGGTACTCGTATCAACTTCTTTAAGTTATATGGGCGCCATATTTGATTTTTAGGTTACTGAATAGAATTTTTCACTATCTTTTCAACGATGTAAGATAACGTATGATTGACTAAAAAATACCAGTAAAATTAATTGTTTTTACATTTTAATCAAGTAGGCTTACATGGATCAAAACAAAAACAAACAACATTTATTTAAAAACAAAACATAATCCTGATAATCACATGAAATGATCAAAATGCTGGCGATTGTTAGCGAAACATAGTTGACACCATTTGACGACACGACGGGTTACTTTACGCACTTTCTTATTGTTTTTCATCATAGCTGGTTACCTACTTGATTATACATTTAAAAAGTAATATCACGATGGTTTTTGTGGTTCAAGTACTTAGTACTGAATTAACATGTTACTAAGTATTATAGGAATTACATACAAAGGTTTTCTAAAATAAATTTCACCTAATTTTGTTTTGATCCATGTAAGCCTACTTGATTAAAATGTAAAAACAATTAATTTTCCTGGTATTTTTTATTCAATCATACGTTATCTTACATAGTTGAAAAGAGAATAAAAATTCTATTCAGTAACCTAAAAATCAAATAAAAAGTTTTATATAAAAGTCGCTGTTTTCGATGAGACCAATTTAAAATTGGTGTCGAACAAAAATTCAAGATGGCTGCTTTTGAGGTACTCGTATCAACTTCTTTAAGTTATATGGGCGCCATATTTGATTTTTAGGTTACTGAATAGAATTTTTTATTCTCTTTTCAACGATGTAAGATAACGTATGATTGACTAAAAAATACCAGTAAAATTAATTGTTTTTACATTTTAATCAAGTAGGCTTACATGGATCAAAACAAAAACAAACAACATTTATTTAAAACAAAACATAATCCTGATAATCACATGAAATGATCAAAATGCTGGCGATTGTTAGCTAAACATAGTTGACACCATTTGACGACACGACGGGTTACTTTACGCAAACTTTCTTATTGTTTTTCATCATAGCTGGTCACCTACTGGATTATACATTTAAAAAGTAATATCACGATGGTTTTTGTGGTTCAAGTACTTAGTACTGAATTAACATGTTACTAAGTATTATAGGAATTACATACAAAGGTTTTCTAAAATAAATTTCACCTCATTTTGTTTTGATCCATGTAAGCCTACTTGATTAAAATGTAAAAACAATAAATTTTACTGGAATTTTTTATTCAATCATACGTTATCTTACATCGTTGAAAAGATAATAAAAATTCTATTCAGTAACCTAAAAATCAAATAAAAAGTTTTATATAAAAGTCGCTGTTTTCGATGAGACCAATTTAAAATTGGTGTCGAACAAAAATTCAAGATGGCTGCTTTTGAGGTACTCGTATCAACTTCCTTAAGTTATATGGGAGCCATATTTGATTGTTAGGTTACTGAATAGAATTTTTTATTCTCTTTTCAACTATGTAAGATAAAGTATGATTGAATAAAAAATACCAGTAAAATTAATTGTTTTTACATTTTAATCAAGTAGGCTTACATGGATCAAAACAAAAACAAACAACATTTATTTAAAAACAAAACATAATCCTGATCATCACATGAAATGATCAAAATGCTGGCGATTGTTAGCGAAACATAGTTGACACCATTTGACGACACGACGGGTTACTTTACGCAAACTTTCTTATTGTTTTTCATCATAGCTGGTTACCTACTTGATTATACATTTAAAAAGTAATATCACGATGGTTTTTGTGGTTCAAGTACTTAGTACTGAATTAACATGTTACTAAGTATTATAGGAATTACATACAAAGGTTTTCTAAAATAAATTTCACCTAATTTTGTTTCGATCCATGTAAGCCTACTTGATTAAAATGTAAAAACAATAAATTTTACTGGTATTTTTTATTCAATCATACGTTATCTTACATCGTTGAAAAGAGAATAAAAATTCTGTTCAGTAACCTAAAAATCAAATATTACTTTTTTTCGTATCTCTTATACTTACAAAGATATTTGACATACAAGAAAATGACAGTTTTTAGTTTTTTTCTAATAACTTTTGACTGGTTCGACTTTCTGAACTTTTTCAAACTGATATTAAATCAGCATATGAAACTGCAAAACATTGGCCATTTAACCAAATCTCCATCTTCAATGATAAGAAAGTTACCCATGCAATGCCAGTCGATCTGGGACACACTGTATGTAATTGCTTCATATGTGCCATTGGGATTTAAAGTATAATTAAATCGTAACACAAATTAAATCTTGATATCGAGTCCCAAAGTTTCATTTTTATCTGTTAACACACAAAAAATAAGCACACACAATGAAATTCCACTAAATAACTTACAAACAAAATCTGATGCTTCCCGGATAGTTACATTGGACATGCACCTTAGGCTTTGATTTTCCAGTTTTTAATAAATATTAGGTAGTTGCTTTCAAAAGATCCACTATTAATGCCCAATCAGCTAATGGCGATGCACTCTGAAATAAAATTTAAATAAAACACCATAGACTACATTTACACGGTCTGCTAACACCGGTGTTACAATATCGGTTGTTGTTAACACCGGCGTAAATTGTCGTGTAACTTTCTTTTCTTCAACGTTTGGTAAGAATTTTTCTTGTAACCACTTGGAAAAATGTTTGTTATTCATATCGTCATGGTAGTCCCCAGTCTTAAGGTCCGATTTAAAAATAAGTAGCCCATTCGGAACAAAACCTATTTTACCGCCAGCATACACAATAATTAAGCGGTCTGTTTTCTGAATCAGCACTTGTCGATTATCTTGGCTTTCTTCCAACTAAACCCTATTTTATGTACTAATCTTCTAAAAATACATATCTTTCCAGTAAAATTAATGCCATCATCTTTAACTGCTTCAAATACATCCTTGGTCTTCTTTTATGAATAGTTGCAAATCTATAAATAATTGTTCGCACAGTTTCTTCTTCAAACTCATCCAACAAAGACCGCTTTTCTTTGGGGAAGTAAATTTGCCGCCTGCAAAGATCTTGAATAAGAAAGTCGCAAATCTCATTCTAACCTATAAACAATTTTCAATCTTAAACTTGGACACTTGTACTTACAGTTGCAATAAAATGCTGTAGCTCCGTAGCGTTGAAAAAACTGTTTTATAATAAATAAAAATATAAGTAGATAAAGAACGCAAAAACTAACTTATAAGCACGAAAACACAAAAACGCAATGATATTTTCAGGTTGGTTTGTAGCCTTGCTTCTGACAAGTTGTAACCACCGTTCTTCCTAGAGGTAGTAAAGTCCACTTGCAAAAAGTTTATAACCATATTTTTGTAGAAAGCTCCGAATTTAGGTTATTTGCAGATTTAATATTTATGTGTACATAGTACAAACATTCCTGTGTAATGTAAAAAATGTGTGTAGGCCTTAAACAAGAGCATTAATTGTTCTCTCCTTCCATATTACTGGCTCTTAGAAAATATCAAGACCACGCCCAAAATGGTAACTACACATAGACCACGCGCATACATGTTTGACCTTGGGAATTGTTCTGCTTTATTATAGAGTTATGATTGTTTTCTTTACCGAGTGTAATTTTTTGTACGAAGTTGTAGCAAATCGCATTAGCAAAATGTGTATAATATAGGTATGTAGTGGTTAGTCGGGATAATTAGAATTTTAAATGATAAAGCTGTAACTTTAAGTTGAGATAAAATTCCAACCTACACGTGCTCGTCGCACGTGATGAAATTTAAGCATAAAGTACACAGGAAACGAGCAAGCGAATTTCATTCAAAGAAATAGGCTTGGATTTCTTGATGCAATATTTGCAAGCTGAAACTGTCAAACGTACTGCGTACTGGACAAAACGGAAAATTGCGGCTACAGATCGAAGGTAGCCGATTAGCGGAGCTAAAATCTTAACTAGGAAGTACAGAGCATTACATTTTTGAGTCCGATTTAAATTCGCACCTTCGCAGTGGCGTAACTAAGATTTTGCTGTGGGGAGTGATCTGGGATAGAAATGGTACTGGACGTCGGCGTTGCACTATTTTAGTAGCATAGTTCGTCTCGCTCGCTCGTGGGCAGAGAGCGGAATAGCGTCACTGCATAGCTTTTTCTTCGCGTCATTTCATTCATATATTTTTGCGAACTTATAAGTAATTTCACTTAAACTGACCCCAAGAAATGAAACAAGATGAGACAGTACAAGCCCATTATCGATACTTCGGCACACTGTTGGCACGCTCCTTAAGAATAATACATTGTTACACGCTAAAACCGGTATTACGACAAACGCCAGTTTAGTACAGCAAAAATCGACTTTTACAACAGTGGAACTCGGGGAGATGGGCATGGTTCTATCTGACCAGGCTGTTAATTAGAGTGAAGTGTCATTGCAATAGGGGTGGTTATGCTCGAGACAAGTAAAAAAAGTGACAGAAGGGCGCCACAAGTTTGAAGTAGGGTAGGGACAATATTTATGCAAGATTCTGTATAACCCCGAAGTTAAGGGCTTGCAATTGCAGTGCTCCTGGCTGTGTCTCCAGCTGGCTCAGGGACTTACCTTCAGCGGTTAAACTGCTCTCGTCGCTCCACCTTTGATTGATATTTACAGCTAAAGAAGACACAAATTCGCCACAGGATGCCTTCGCAAGTCAAAGAAATAAAGATAACTTTGAATATCCGTCTATTGATTAAAATAAACAAAATGAGTATACAGGTACAACTCAAGTAATAATTTCCTTAAATTATGCGCGGTTAAACGTAACAAACAATGAAATGACATCATCGCTGAAGGTGCGTTACAACATAATAAAACTTAAGACGCAAACGCCCAATACAAAACTACAGCGTTTGATTACGGGTATGGCGTCACTCCGCGCACTGAAAGGGAACGCTACACTAAATTCTAACGTAACACTACGTCCAGTTCGAAAGCTGTCGTTGAGGAATGATGAAGCAGCCGGTCAAAATTGACAACGTCGTCAACTAGGAATTGCGAAATACGGGAAGTTTGCGATCTGAAAGGTGCCCCATGAGAAAGATACTCACAACACGATGACAGCAGTATACCAGAACCTTGCATGGGAAACTACCACGGAAGCACGTAACAACAATTTGTGCCTCGCAACGACACTTAGATATCTTTGAGCCGGTTTCTTTTTATAATCCATAACAACGGGTCATGTATAACTTAAGCAACGACAAGATACAACCAACCGAATGATACCATTTATGCTGAACCGAAACATACGGTCAGCTTCCCCGACGGGTTATCAACGCGTCTTCGACACATGGTGCGGACTCCAACGGCCGGAGCTGCGGAGGCCGCTTGCACAGAACAACTCCGCTTGGCTACTGAAATGGAGGGGGAGACGCACGGGCAGGACACTAGTGCGCTCCGTAAAATGTACAGCTGCACGAACATATGGTCAACTGTCTCGATAAACAGCAAGGGGGTGACGCAATTGCGTTTGCGCTCTCTCTTCCACTCAAACAACCGATTCATTGTAGCGCCGCTTTCCAGAAGCACCACTTTGCGCAAAGCAAAGGACCGCCGTAGGATAAAAAATGGACTATATTGGCGCAGGGGGAAGCGGTTGCAAGTATGCACAGGATTTGAAATGCGCCCTACTAGAACGATCCATCTGAATGCCTAAAGGAAACTCGGGATTTTTACCTGTTCTTAACAACATTCAGTGTTTGTAATTTGTTACAACGGTTCTTTCAATGTGGTATGGCCATTATATACATAATCGCGCCACATATGCGACGACTTCGGCTAATGAGAATTCGGAAAGAAGCTGGAAACTAATTATTGCGAAGTCTATAGTCCATTTATTTGACTTCCGCACTGTCAGCATCAAATTAAAAAAAATGGTTTACTGTACTTGAAGAATAACGTGCTGTTTAGACTGTACCGTAAATATATTATAGAAATATCAAAGAAAAAAATAAAATATATTTATTTTATTTAACGTAGTCAATTAAAGGAAATCGAGTAAGTATACCCTGTTCACTCAATTTGTGGTTCTAAGCAGGCCGTGAATATCAATATTTTTACCAGTGTAACAAATATTTAGTTACAAAATCTAATGTCAAAATGGCATTGACATTTTATAACTTGTGAAAAGTAATTCAGTTTTAGAAAATCCATTCGTGGCATCAGTTATGTTATTTTTAGCAACTTTAAATCACTTGATGAATGAAAAATTATGAATTGTCAAATTTTGCTTTCACTTAGTTGATTTTTTGTTACCAAATGTCACTCGCACCGTTCAAAAAATGCACATGCAAATCCTACTCATAATCACAAATGGAGTAAACGGGGTATACGTTCAATTGTAAGTTTTATGTATTTGTACTCTTGTGTATGTTACATTACAAAAATCTTTAGAAATGTATTGGCAATAATATGAGTGAAATATTTGACAGTTAAGAACTTACAAGTACTACCAATACGAAAACTTACTTAGTGAAATAGTAGTGGTGCCAATGTATCGCCGATTTGACAATGCAGATGTCAAGTAAATGATATTAGTGGAGGCAATCGGTTTAAATATAATATAATTGGCGATTTATTATTACCGTTAGTGGAAAGTGCGTATGGGGCAGACACCGCCTATAATGTGGCATTTCACCTTCAAATATCTGGATGGATGGAAATTTGTATCCGAATCTTTTAAATAACTTAAAAATATATCCGCGAACCGAGTCTCGAACTCTTGATTTTAATCTCAGCAACTGAGTACTCTACCATTACACCATACTCGCAAAGTAGTTACAAGACCTGTTAACGGCTATTAATAATAACTAATAACTTGAGTACAAATCGACAAACTTCTAAAAAGAGAAATGACCAACTTAGCCAAAATAGTTTTTTGCACATTTTACACAGGCTGGCATAGAAGTAATCCTGATAGGTGTCGTTCTCGAGATATAATGTTTACATCCATCCTGCGGGACACCTTCGCTAAACTTAATTTTCAAACTTTCATTTTATCACCAAACCGGTTGCTGTCTTCACAGCAGTTGTACAGTTTCATGAGACCTTTGATATAATTCTGGTTTGGTCGCGATTGATCGAGCGGTTGCGGCAAAAATTGCATATTAGTAATAACGGTGGAGTCCGAATGAAGTAATTGATATTCGATTATTAATTTTATAATTTTTGTTTAAGACGAATATTAGTTAAATAGTTATTCGTAAAGCCTCTAGGAGGTGATCCAACGCCCATATCACCCCCCATAGTTACGCAACTGCATCTTCGGCCCGGATTCTTGATGATCCGCGCTTTTCAAACTACGAATGTGGAAATTAATCCTATTAAACCATTTTTCTAATAGAATGGTGCACCTATCCTGCCTGCCTTGTTTGAACAACGAAAGGTTTGAAGTTTAAACTGTTTTACTCTCCATATCTTTTGCAATTAGTATCTCAGTTTATGTACCCATAAGAAAAGAAAATAATTGAACTACAGTTGCAGTCGTGAACTACTAATAATTATGTAGGGCTTTCGTTCAGCCCACATTTTTGTTGTTGATTTAAGATGCTAAGGGGATTTTTCTTCAGAATTATTTCGCTAGTCCGAGTATCTCTTCTAGTCTCATGTTTACCATTCTTCCCATTTCGATAATTTCTTCAGGTATCTGTACTTGCGAGTTATACACTATTATATAGTATTCTCTATCTGGTCTCTCCTCTATTCCCATATTTGAGTGTTACAATCTCTCTTCTTTCTTTTCTTCTCAGATTTCATACTTTGTTCTTTTGCTTTTTCGACTATGTCTTCAAGGGTGTTCTTCAATTGCTGTTCATAATGTTAATTTTTTTCTGTAAGTACTTGTATATCGATGGTCTCAGAGTTTTTTGTCTATTTTGTTCCACGTCACCACTACTTTTTCTTCTTACCATGCGGTAATCGTTTCCAGTTTTGAATGGGTCAAGGACGACACATCTTCGATGGTGATTTTATTACGTGCGGGTATAAGATCGATTGCGTGTTATTCCATCTGGGATCAACCACGTCAATTTCCTCTGGGTTTTTTGTCGAACGATGTCTTTATTGCGTATAGACTTTCTAAAAGGCTTTTCGTCCAAGCCAACTTTTCCGATGTGTAGTCTTCGCCTTTATCATTCGTCCTAAGAATTGCATTCTAATCTCTAATTACTAAGTTATAAGTACAATTGTTTTCTTCTAAAGTTCTTGATATATCTTCTTATAAGATTCTCGCGTCCTCATCTGCATGTTTCGTCGTTGGTGTATATTATAGAGTGACGATGGACTAGTATAGTCTATATCCTAAACACTCTTAAAGCTGAGTATTGACGATATTACTTTGTAGTGTACGTGAAAGCCCACGCCATGTTCATTGTCAAACGCATGTCCATTGTCATGACTTTTACAAAACAGTGTTTTCGGACTTGAAGATGTCGACAGCTTTGCTCTAATCCTTCTTTATTTCGTACTATTCTACGTCCACTAGAAATAATAATTATCATTGCAAATCTTGTAAATATGATGCTGTAGGAAGAAGACTTCCACGCCATGGTAGGGGTTTCTCGTCAAGCAATACATTTTCTGAAGGATTCGTTGAATAGTACTTGTTGAATGAGATGCTACGTTGCTCATGAGATGAGGTGAGACATCTTACTGAGCTTTGTAGAATAAGGTCAAACATGCTTCCAGTGATTTTGAAGATGTCGACTAGATGACCAAACCTGCAAGTCACTATTTTCAAATTTAACAGTACTTGTGTCTATTCATGTATCCATCACAGACCTTACGTTCACAACTGTCCCTCTTATACGCAAGCTAGCTCTAGCGTTTGTTGATTCTACATTTTCTTGAGTACGATGATCATCAAAAAGTTAATATATCAAATGGGGTAACATCGTTTTATACCAGTATCCATCAATCGGAGCTTGATATTTTTTTCCAAAGTATCTTCAACTCTCTCATCGACACTGCTAACTGATTTCAGGCTCGTATTCGCTACCAGTCTCAGATCCAAAAACATCCTGTCTTTTTCCTCTCTATTTTCACTTTCCGCAGCATCATTTACGTTTTCTTTCATCTCTGTTACAGCTGACCCTGCCTCGCATTCTTGTTTCAATAAATGCTTGTAGCTATCCGGACCTTCTTCTTTCTTTTAAATTAGACCAGTGGCCTCTTTAGTTCCATAAAGTTGTGATTCTAAGAGCCCCCACTACTCGTAAGTCGGGTTGGTGGCTAACCTTGCCTTTCGAAATCGAGGAAGAACATCCTTGTAAGGGGTCAGCTAGGTGTACTATGACCGTTGGATTCGACCCCGTTGCATATTAATTTCCAGGGAATCTCGAGTATGTTAGAACCATTTCGGCACTTTATGTTGGTAACTTTTATAACGATTTGGTTTTGTTTATTCGGCATGGCTACTCTTCCGGCATAATTAACATCGAAAACGTCTTTACCGAGATTGGTCGAGGTTTGTCCTCTACCGCTTTGGCTGTGGGATTTGCAGTCCGGTGATTGCTGGGTTCTCATAATTATTCCTCGCTTCGTATCGTAGTTGGATAGTCTGGATTTGGGAAAACGTCCATAGTAAAACTGATTTAATATGGAACCAGCGTTATATTTGGGGTAATATGCTCACTCGAATTGGCGAATCACCTTACCATTGTGGTTATATTTTACATACAACTCCTCGAGAGATTATCCATGCGACGAGATAGCATGTGTGTCGAGCTTGTGTTGTGGGGATGGTCATTTGGGGATTATAGAACAATTGACCGATGATTAACTGAAGTACGTACATAACTGTGCTCCAAGGGTGTTTATTAATACGTAACATTATTACAGGGCCTTTGCTGCGTGCATTTTATTTTTCGTATTTTTCTTCTTTATTTTACATGAAGGTTTGCTGCTCGTTGCTGTGTTGTCTTTTGAGGCTGGATTTTGCCTTTTGCATTTCCTTGTGTTTATCGTCTTCCGTTAGTGCAAATGGATTGATAAGATCGTGTCGCTATAGAACCAGAGCGACCTTGGGACTTCGTCAATGACCTGGATCAATGCTGCAGATATCAGATAAGCGAAGTTAATTGTGTTATATGGATATATTTATTGGCGATCGTAACTCAATGCATAAGCTAACCTTAAAAAGTACAATACTTCGATAATATTGATTCATCATGAGCAATGATACACCACAAATGTATGGGTATTTCTAATGTGTATTGATCTGTTAATTCTCCTGTTAATCTGTTAATCTGCTTTACCGTTAGATTTTATAACTGAATTAAACCTTTACATTAATCAAAAATATTGGTAACAACTGCCAGTATAAATGCACCATTCTGGATTATTTAATTATTTACCCACTTGTATAGATTTACGTCGCACTCACGTTTTGTTATTACTAGTTTATCTGAGAATCTTCTACCGTAACGGGTTATGTTGAACCTTTATTGTTAGTCACAATAGTCAAGATCATAACCGAACCTTCCAATTTAGGTTTGCAAGTTTATATAATTATCTGAAATTAGCATATTGCTTATTGGGAACCCATCCCTGTATCCGCGGATTAGCTAGTGGGCCCTGTTGAACGCAAAGGGGTATTATCAACTCGCTATTTGATTTACATTGAAGTGCTAAATGAAGGTCTTTCGGTTTAGTTAGTTTATTTTAATTTGTTGGTTGAAGAAGTTAGGGACGCCTCGTCTCACCCGGTCTGCTAACATTTTCAAACGTCAAACATCAACACTTCTTGCTGATACATAGATTAAACATGCGAGTATGCCCAATACCAGAGCTAGATAATCGAAATATCGCGTTCCTAGGGCTAATCTCAACCAGGAGGTATAAGACACAAAGGGAGATGCTACGAGCTTAACATCCTCCATACTTTTAGAATTTAGATGGATCTTTTCCTTGCCAACTGGCGTTTGCTATCATAAAGCTTTTATTGCTTTAGTTATTGCTTCTGTTGTTATTGGATTATCCTCTTCTGCAGCCTGAGTAATATCTTCGCGTAGTTATTATTGTGTTTTATTAAACTTTGATGATATGATTTCCATTATTTAGGAATTTCCTTTGTTCCTATCGTCAAGGTGACATCTCCTCTGTTAACTGTATTTGCTCTCTTTCCATACTCTCCCCATATTCCTTTAATTATTCTCCATTATTGTAATTTTGTGCTTTGTTACCTCTTCCTCCTCTTCATTCGTCCTTAAAATATAGACATTTTTCAGTTCATCTGCCTGACCACGTAAATATTGCTTCGACGCTACCTTCTTTTCTTGACCTTTCTGTCATACTTCTTAGTTCTACCACTTAAAAATATTTCCAGTTTATAACTTCAGTTTTATATGTTATCTGACCACATACTGTATTTGCAATTCTTCTTCCCTTAACGTTTATATATATTTTTTCACATATTTGTGTGTTTTTAGATTTTCCTCTTTTCGTCTATCCAATACAAAATTATGATTTTTAAAATATGAACCATTATCATAAATCCCTTCAGTTATCTGTTGTTATTTCACCACAGTGCTGATTAGATAATTGTCTTATAAATAAAAAGAAATTCCTACAGCAAAATTTTTCAGCAACAGAAACTAATTTCAATTCCAAATATGTAGCATAAAACATTTTCACTAATCTAGAAGCCAAGTCGCGTTTCAAAAGCAAAACGCCGCGCCGCCCACAAAACAGCAAATTTACTAATTTAACAATGCTTGTGAACATATCAGGTGATTCTGTTTTTGTTTAGAGCTTGATAATATACCAAGGTCATCAACATTTGTCTCCAATAAATTGTACTTCTGAATTGACGCAGTTTTTATTTGTCAATATATCACCTGGTCGTCCTTCGAATTCGTTTAAAGTTTTATTTCTGCCCGTTCAAATACGATTGGCGGGTTGCGTGCACGTCAAATTTCAGTGTATTGCAATAAAAGGTGGCACTCGTATCTGCCTAAAATATTCGTTAGGTTTTTGCATTCAATGATGACTGCTAAGATAACTCTCACAGATTGCCTGAGAAACTTCCACCACAGCGATCTCCAGCGAGCACAGCCTCATTTTTTGTTGTAAATTGAATTATCTTCCATTCAGCCACATTAGTATTGAATTTTATACAACCATGCATGGCGGTTTGAATACAAATGACTTACAAATTAATCTCGTAGACACTATTGAAGCAATTTGCTGCTTAATTGGCTAACCGCTTAGTCTTATTAAAGCTAGTAGAAAGCATTAAGAGCGCTTGTGCTCTTGCTGATGCTCAATTGAGCTCGTTCGCCTCCTATGCTGTACATCTACATCACCAGCTTAGTTCGTAATTGCTTCGTCTTATTAGTATTTGCAAATTTTTCTTAAAAATTTTTCTCACAAAGTCGAACGAGTTATCTCCCAGAAACATCTGCATGTTTAATAGCTGAGATGTTTATGATTATGTGGACTTTATTCTATTGTCGTTATTTAATATTGATGATTTAAGCAATTGAATCGCCCTTGAAATTTTATTGAATTTTACTGGCACGTAGGTGTCGTCTTGCTAGTTACAAGGGAATTTCTTAAAAATAGCTTTGGGGCGGTAAAAACTAAAATAGATTTGACTGCTATAATATAACCACACATAGTATAGAGTGGGCAAGCAAGGCAAGTAACGCAATGAAAGCATTTGAAATCTATAGAGGATTTTAGGGTAAAGCGGGATATTACCAGACGCGCTTGCGTCATTTCGGGCATTTCCGTAAATATATTTTCTGTAAAATTAGGTACTAAACGAGACTCTTGTCGTGATAGGGAAGTAGTGCAGTCGTCAGTAACAGAATTATACACTTGCAATTAAAATATTGACCCCAACTTACTGATCACTTCATGAGTTAAAAAATGACGTATTTATAGTCGCCAGTGTAGCAGTTCTATATTCAAAAATTTTGGACTCTTTAACTTGTTAGCTAACATTTTTCTAAATTTAAAATATCGCAACACTACAAGAGAACACTGGAGGGGCCCGCCAGCTAGACTCAGTGAAGATGGCGTGCGGTTCCTTAACAGATGTTGTTTTTTGTATGATTAACTTGAAAAGAGGCTTCCACGAATGGGGCCCCCAGTTAATCCGCTGCGAATTCCGGTTCAATGGGATTGCCGGGAACTGCCACTTAATAACCCTTGACTTGGGTTCAGTTATTTGTTGGAGTGAAACAAGACTTAACAAACACGAGTATATTGAGTAACAACGATTACAAACGTCACTGATGGACCGATGGTTTTTTACAATAGCTTCAACTGTTGTGACACGCTTGGATTGGCCACGCGAAAATAGCGAATTGCGCGTAACCGCCACACAAAACAACCTGGAAACGTCCTTACCAGGGAGCTAGACCGACCGCAACCCAGCACAAAGCATAGCTGAACTTGCTTACTCGAAATTCTGAATCTAACTAAAGCTGAATTGACAATCAGCTGAACTCGCAAATTCAACAAGGAGGGGAAGGCTCAAACACTATTGGCTGAGGCGATCCTGCGTAGCCAATCGGAGCGTCGCACGTTGTTTAGGAATAAATGCTTATTTTAAGAAATCTTAATGCTACGCTCTCTCAATGAGGCATTGTATTGAACGAAATCCATAAACACATGAGTCCCAAATACGCCAAGTCGGCTTAAGTCCTATTAGAAAGTGTATCCATCCGCTTAAAAGCCATTAAGGGAAGCTTACAAATTCCTTTCCAATATTAACAGAGGCAAACAAATACGGCAAGATGCAAATTTGACTTTACCACGACCTTTGAATGAGATAGAACAGTTATGACTTGAATTACATGAATAATTATAAGCAAAAAGGTTTTGATGCACGCATCTGTGTGAATCAAACAGATGTTGTTACCAAATATTATGACCACCACCAAGTCTTTACTTTCAACAAATATACCCAGATAGGTCGAGAACTTATAAACTTAAAGAATCGCAGCAAGCAATAGTACAATATCTGAAATACAAAAAGGTAGCAGCAACGAAATCAGACAATAAATAACATAAACAGTGTATTGGATTTATTAGGCAAACGTCGCATATAATAGTCAGTACAAACAGGTTCTAAAGGCATCATTTAAACAAAAGGTGCGGGTATTGCACCTGAATCGCTAAATTTTTGGACCTCCGGGGAAGAGCTAAAAACGCCGTATGCAATTAGCTAAATACCCAACTCCATCAAAAACCAAAAATGGAGTAACCACTCACTCTGTAAAGCAGGTTAATTCTGGGGAACAATAATTACATGTTTGTTGCTAATGCAAGGCCACCTACAGAAAAGAGCGCTATTCAAGCTGCAACAAGTCGTTTCGTATCTCGTAAAGGCCTGCACCATAAGATAAGGATTTCAACGCATACTAACCAAATACGCGAGCGTCAGAAAAACCCAGCGAAGTTTTGCCGGTATACCATGTAACAATTATTGGCGCATATGCGAGCGGCCAATTAAGCTACGACTACGACGCTCCAAATAAAGAAACGTTTATATGGCCAAGTTTATGGAACAAAATACATTCTAACGCCAAGTACGCTTTTTACGTAACAAACTAGGTTAGGTTTTAGTTAAAACATAAAAAGTTGAAGGTGCGAAAGATTGAAGGTGAAAATCGTGAATATAAATAGGAATAGCATATGTTTTCTTCTCCATCTTCTTCTTGCCATCATACTGATGCGTACTCTATTGACAGCGATTCTAAAGAATTCCGTGGATGTGATACCAAACCATTTTCGCAGATTGGCCAACCAGGAGGATACTTATCCGGCTGTGTTTTTCCCTATTTACAATGAAAAACATAATTTTTGTCATCGAGCTTTGTGGGATAACGGTAGTGCATCTACTTAGCATCCGGGAGGTCGTCGGTTCAATTCCCGTGGACGGCCACAGGGCTCCGGCGTGACGTCAGCACACTAAGGCCGAAAGTTGATAGCATTCAGTATTAAATCGCAATTTTTATAGGAGGTACATTCTCTTAGCCGAATATTGGGGTAGTACTTCTCCACATTGCCTGGCCTTTCTTCCACTTTTCACCTCTCCTTTCTCTTACCCATCCTGTAATTCGCGCTTTTGGCTAAAGGGAAGGTCATACAGCAGCTAACCTCTAATTGGAACCATTGAAATACCGTAAACTTTTACCTTTAATACTTATTTCCGTTTGTGGCCAAGGTATTAGTGTTTCCGTTGTCTTCACGATTTTTATGAGTTCCAGTTGATGATAGTCCATTCTGCAGAACCAAGACCTACGAAATTTTAAGGATTCAGCGATGAATCCACATTTCAGATAACATGGTCGATGCCATACAGTAAGGTGCGTTTTTGACCTCCAGGCTGAGGTCTTGGCAACATAATATCATTAGTTTCAGTTTAATGAAGGTTACTCTAGCTGTCTCGATTCAGCGTTTTTGATCTTCACCGAATGGTCCAAGGGTTCACTAATAGTGTAGCCGAGGTATTTGAACTTGTTTACTCTCGCTATGGGGTGGCCGGTTGAACGGAAGTTTGACTGATTCAGTTCCAAAGCATACCTCTCACCCGCATCGGGTGCTATAGCCTTTCCCGCTCTGCCAGTAGTATCAAGTATTGTTTATCAGATCGCGGTTTCCTCTAATGAAGTACTCCATATCGTCTAGGGCCGGAAGATACTTTCCTCACTCCCCTCTTTAATTTCGACAGGTTCAGAGACCTGGCCCTCCACTTAAACTATCGTCTTTTGTCCACAAAACAGCTTTGTGATTACTCAGATATCTTTTCCATCAATGTCAGTTTCTTTCAACGCGGTTACCATCGCCTTGTGCAGGCATCTATCGAAGGCCGCTGCTCATCAAGCTGATGGTTCTAAAGCCGTCGCAAGCTCTGGCAGTGTTTTTTTTTTCTGGATAGTGACAATGGCGGACATAACCAATCTTCTGGAATGATGCCTGTGTAATATACTTTGCTGTATAGCGTCGGCGTCGGTAGGATTTGATGTAGCTACTTCTCCACCTCTTGGTCACTTGCTCTTCTTATTAAACTTGATGACGGACTTTACCTATTCAGACCAGTTATGTTCGGTCCTTCATGAGTATCGATTTCTGCCTTATCGTGGCGCTGGTCGTCTTAGAAAAGTCCATGGATGTACGACCACCACACCTTGAGCCTCCACATCAAGCACAAAGTTGCTGTGTTCATCGTTCGTTCATGATATTGGTGGATAGTCGTCGTTGCGTCTCACTAGTAGCCTCGTTGACCTTTTTGTGAATGTTGAGGATGGCATGCTTTTGATTTAGCTGTTCGATTTCCCGGATTTACTGCATCTTCCTTCGAATGTTTTGATGGACGGTCCCCATATACATAGTTTTCAGTCGTCATCCAATCATGATTCCGTTTTTATCTGTGCTTTGCCTGCAGAAATTGCAAACTCTTTTCAGTGCTTTGTAT
Organism: Agriotes lineatus; assembly: GCA_940337035.1. Taxonomy (NCBI): domain Eukaryota; kingdom Metazoa; phylum Arthropoda; class Insecta; order Coleoptera; family Elateridae; genus Agriotes; species Agriotes lineatus. Next base: position 22,141 of record CALNHX010011997.1, read on the forward strand.
GTTCCTTAGAAATCGTTCACGTGGATGTCAGTTCTGTATGTTGACTGAAGTTCACTGAAAAGCGCTTTGGCTGGCGCTTCTTATACTTCTTTGTCGTGGAGTCGTCTTATGGCTAAGCGTAGGTGTGGTATGAGGGGAGGGATATGATAGTTAATCAACACGAAGTCAATTTGGTTTCTTACGATGTTGCAGCTCTGTCCGAAAGCTCTTTCGAAAAGGTTCCACGTCCCACCTTATGTTGCGTGGTATTCTTTATCGCTCCCCGATTTGGGCACAAAAGTTCTCTACCTCCTCGTCACTCTTGTCGCCAGTCGGGGCAGCTGTTCTCTGAGTTTGATCATAATACCTGCTCGAATAAGGGATGCAACAGATATCAACCGATTTATGTTTTATTCTTTCATAAATAGCATTGCTTGAATTAGTAGATAATGTGGTCGTCTACTCGGCAGTCCTCCGTTGCATTTCACTTCATATTCCTGATGCCAATGATATTAACCTGGAGTCTCCTCATTTCCTTTGTCTGATGCTCGAATCGTATATCTTTCCGCATTGAAACATACTTCTCGCCCTTTGACCATTTATGGTCTGCCCGGGACTGGTATGATGTTTTCCAGCCATGATGATTTGCCTAGTAAAATGATTAACGTTGTGATTTTCAGTTGCCTTGCACCCTGCGATGTCATTTGTTCGCTAAAAAGGTAATTACTAAAGGTCAAATTAATTTTTTTTAACTTGTACTACTGTTAATGTATCCTTATAGTGAAACAAAAAATATCATAAAATGGAAGCCGTGTACGCCCTTGGCTTGAAACACAATGTTCTGTTATTCTTTCATTTATGCATATTACGCAAACCTAGTTCTCGCCTTTTCTATCCCTCATTTTGCAACCTAATCGTATCAAGTCATCTTCTACATCATCCTTCCACTGTATTTTTGGTTCGCTTTCTGGAGTTCTGTTCTTCCTTTAATAATATTTTTCGTATTCGTTGTTTTACCATTGGAAAAATGTATTCCATGAATTTTATTCCATGTGCTCTAATATTTTGTCTATCATCTAACTCCTTAAATCGGTCTCCCATTACTCTACATTTCCTCCTCTATCTGAAGATATATGTATAATAAGACTTAAAACTTTTATCTTGCTGTGTAGATCTTGGTAAGACCCTGGAAAAATTGCCACTTCCAAAGGTTTTTCGCTCTTACGATTCCAAGTTATCATACTAAGGAAAAGCCGTGCACCCCAATCCTGCAGCTTTGTTGAGGCAGCTTCATACCGAACCACGGACCAGAACGTCCGGTGGTATTGTTTTGCGGTCGCCCGTCCGCAGGTAGCACATGCCAGGCACTTTCTTTACGAGTCTCATCGTGGTCGAGCTATTTCAAGTACGCGGAGTTGTAGAACTAGAAAAATACTTTTCACGCATATGCCGAACTCTTATTGTAGCGTGTGTTACTCACGGATTATAATGCAATTCTAAGCAGATCGTTACAGAATAAACGGCTACAACGTTGCCTTACGTACAGCTAATTAGTTGTCACACCCTAGTACTTTCTAGTATTTTTGTAGTGGCCGTCAGGTTTACCATTTTTAGTGGCGTTGAGTTACTTAGCGTAGGACGCGTTCAACAACAATATTGCGAGGGGTTATTGAGGCTTCGTCTTGTTAATCGTGGGCAGCTAGTACACAATTTGATGTGTAGTAAAGATAATTGCATGCAAATGGTCTCATGCGCTAAAAACTCGGTCCCTAAAGTAAATTAACTTTACATGCAAATGTCAGCATCCGCACTTCGTTTTCACCCGGCTTTCATGTATGATTGGGAGACGTGTGATTTTTGGAATATTTTCAACAGTAAAATATAATACAATTTTGGCGAATAGAACAAAAGTGAAGGTGCAACCAATGTACCGCGTCGAAGAATGTGTGTTGGTCAGGGATAGAATTCCAATCGGGGCAGAATGTTCGGAGTTCTTACAGTGGCGCGTTGTATGTTTGTTACAGTTTCCTGGTTTTCGTGAAGCAATAATTATTATAATGGGATGAATTGCAACAATACGATTCGACCTTGCAAGTGCAATGTGTTAGATGGTAGCTACTGTAGAATGCACGTGTTAGTTGGTTTCATCCTGTTGGTAGTTTTTTTAAACTACAGCAGATGATAGACGTCAGAGGTTCTTGCTTGTGATGGATTGTTACGTCATAATTGAGGGGTGTGGATCTCACGGATACATGTGGTTTCGGCTAGGGATCCCGGAAGACATGTTGCTCTGCTTAGTGAGCTAGCGAAGGCATGTTGTTCTGCAGCGGGTAGCAGCCGAGCGGATTTACCGATTTGCAGTAAGTGCTGTAATGTGAAAAATGAGTAGGCATCGGACACTTACTGATTCTGTGCGCGTTGCAACAATAGTTAATCTAGCAGGTTACTATTGGGCAGTACTAGCGAAAAGTATTGAAAGCTAACCTAACCAGTCCAGGTAGCGATGCGACCAGAAACATTTAGAGGTAAGGGGGCGGTCACCCCCGGTGAGCCTCTGGGTAAGGAAGGCTCACACTTGCACTGGTTGAACCCTGCGCCACATTGTTGTAATGGGTGAGTTGCGTTCACCACTTTGACAAATTGTAATCGTATCAGCATTTGATTTTTAACATAACGCATACATACGCGTCTAACACAAAATAAAATTAGATAAAAACATAAAATGCAATAATTCTAATATAAGGAGAACATACTGTTATGAAGGCAATAGAACATATTTACGTTTTTATAGTTGCTGGTCGGGCATAGTTTGCCCATATTTCTTATCCAGCCCATAAGGCGTCTGCCTATAGATCAGATTCTCTCTGGGAACACACACGGGTTTCGAATCCCACCGAGTGCGATTTTTCTTTTTCCTTGAGAATTAATGTAATTCTCATTACTAAGTGTAGTATTCTTTTACTATTTCAGTGTTATTAGAAACACAAACAAAATTATAGAAATTCGACTAAAATACATAAAACGTAATTCTAAATATTAAATTCATATTATTATGCTTAGTAACATATCAACACAAAACATAAATAATAATAATAACTTGTAGGTACTTGAAAATTTTCGTACCTATCACCTCACCTTAAAAGTTTAATTTATTGGTATTTATGTTAGCTACAAATTTTTCTTGCTTTTTGTGCTGCAAATTTTGAAATATATGGTTCAAACGAGATAGTTTGTGAGATATCTCTACAGATATTAAGGCTGTATGAGACACTCTCTTGACCTATAGTTGATTTTAGAAAATTCGTAATTAGTTATAATTTAGAAAATTATCGTTAGCATGGAATGTAACGTGTTGACTAGATTCGTCGCAATTCGCATTATTATAATTATCATTATTTATAGTAAAATCGTTAATATTACAAATTAATTTGTTGGTAAAATTTCCCACTCATTTATTTATTTTTTCATTAGTATGAAAGAAATTATTTTTTCCAAGTGCGATTTTGGCGCTCTTTGCCACTTGCGCTCGTAGGCGGGGGGCCTACTCGCCTTATACCTAGTTACGACCCTGGTGCGAACATTCGCCATTCCCGTTTGCCCCCCTTTGAATATTTTCGCTGACGCAAATATCACGCCATATTTTGGAGCTGATTGTATGTAGTGTAAATAAACATTGGGTTACAGCAGTGTACAATTTTTTTTATTCGTTGCTTTATGGAAACAATTATCTATGTGGTTTGGGATTTACCCCAACAGCTGTAGGTAGTGGTATGGTTCGGGTATATACCCAGTGGTTGAAGTATTTAAAAATGGATATTTAACTGGGTATTTACCCCTGCTCGGGCAAATACCTAAAAACTGGGTATAAGGAGAGCGTAGAGCTTCCAATTTCCCGAAACCTATAATCCTGATTGTGCACGTGGTACAACGTTTTTTTTATTTTGGTTCTCAAAATGGACAAAAATCAAGGATTCAGTATTTTGGCTATATATATCGTTATGCTGGCACTGTGAATTTTTGGTGTGCTATGGTTTCTATGCAGATTGTTGCTGTTGGTGTACTACATTGTTGGTGCGTGTTATACTGCTTACTAACTTTATAGGCCTTCAGGCAATAAAAACCATATTACGCCCGCTATCGAGGGCGAATAAAGAAGATTATGGTTCGAAAATGAAATAAAAGCGTTCATATACTATTTTCCACAACCGGGAGTAGAAATCAGTTTCCAGGTTACAAAAATTGTGACAAAAATATCACATTTTCATATGAATATTTGATCTCTGGGGAGTTTCCATTATAAACGATATAAGAACAATATAAGCTCTACGTTTTACTAATTTATTTGTTTATTATAATATTTAATTTTAAATAAAATAATTATTTAGCCCCACTTTATTTAGCAGTTTGAATTTTATCTGATAATATTGTTTTTCTGTCTGACCAATTAAAAGTATAATGATTTAATTAAGCTTTATTTTAATAAAGTTATGTTGCTCTTTCAATATTCTATCTAATTGCAACTTATTAAAAACGTTTGTGCCGGCTAGCTATTGAAACTATTGCATGGCAAATGCTCGATTTCGACGAATGACAGATAACCACTAAATATTTAACCGCAGATAAAGCTGTTCGAAACACAGAAATTTCAGCGTAATGTGTCAACAAGCTCTTATTTGCTTCCTGGCAAGCTTCCTACTGCGGCTACCTGTTTCTGGACTACGAATAAGGCCTCCTTTAGGTGCTGCACTTTGCTGTCCGCTTCCCGTAGCTCCAAATCTTGTAAAATATCAACTCTGAAGGCTACGCTGCTGGTCCAATTTACTGGAACGGTACTTCGGAGCACTGCCAATTTGAGCACAGCTGGCATCCACACACAGGAATTCAATAAAACGCACAAATGGGCACAAACTATTTATTTTTATCAACAAATTAATATCAAAATTGGGAAGCTATTCAACACACAAGCTTTCAGCTTGGCTTCTCCCAAACAATAACAATCGACTCTATAGGTCACCATAGCAACATGATCTACAATTGTTCATTTGTAAATGTATCTACTTTGATCGTAATTTTAATTGTTTTTATGTAAATATCATTCAGAAAACTAAACTCACAATTGGTCGCATTTTTCACTTGAGTTTTTTTTTATTAACAAGCCATTATCACATTCTTGCAATCTTCAGTAATTCTCAGGTTACTTCTTATATGGTCTTTGCATGATCTGTACCTTCTTGCACTGCTTTATAACCTCTTTAGCTGACTGATCGATTGTTGGCACTTTGATATGAATGCAAACGCTGCTTTAACCCTCTGTAATGCTTCGAAACACCCTTGTACTAAAGGGACTTCATTATAGAGTCCTGACGTTACTCAATTAGCCTGTCAACCACCATAAAATTAGCTACATTTGCCACATTGAACGCAAATTTGAATACAAGCAGATCGCAACCCGACTAGTGACGATACTGTTATATTCAATTACTAACCTCTGTTAATTAATTACAATTATTGCTAATCATGTTCTATGTAATTATTAATGTTCACTCGGGACTCTTACTGTTGCAATAAATACAATACCAACTCGGGGCCTATTTGAATCTTTCATTAACATTCGTAAGTTAGCAATGCAACCAAAATAGCTGTAAGCCTTATACCATTACAATACTATTATTTTTCACTGAAATATTATTTGTTGTTTATATAGGTGATACGAGGTATATAGAGCAGTTCATAACGCCCTAGGGCATAAAAAGCGGGCGTAATGGTAATAGCCACCTAACATGCCATCTCATAATCGTAATCATAATGCCCGCTCTCTACCCCCTAGGGCGTTATGGACTGCTTTTCAAGCTTTTCAATTTATTAACATTTTCAAAGTGGAAAATAAAACGTTATATACCACGGACATTACTTGATGTTTATACCCCTCGGCCATAAACATCTTCATAACGTTATACACGAATAACAAAATTGAACATGTACTGAGAAACCAAATAAATGTATAATTAGAGTCGCCGCTAATCCGTGTTATACGTTTGGCAGCGCTGAAGATCTAACAAAACCTAAC
>CALNHX010011998.1:0-28184 GCA_940337035.1 Agriotes lineatus
GCCTAAGAGTATTTTGCGGGCTCCAGAGAACTGAAAAGCAAACGATTACACTTAGAAATGACACTCGCCCATAATATCTTACCGGAGCATCTACGTTAACCATTTGACCAGACATCTTTCCAGAATTGGTCAAGTCTTTCATAGGAAACGCTGTCACTCGTTGGTTAGACGAATTATCTGATACGCATCCAAGTATCTGCAACAGACAGCGATAAATTATATTTGTATATACACTTTTTAAACTGTGCTTACCGATAACACCAGATGCATTAGGACATGGAATGCAACATAAGCAGCCAGAATCTTATCAAACCATTCAGGAAGTTCTGCTTTATTTAATTTGGCTGCGAAGAATATGGCTACGACTAAAAATTTAAAAAAATAGTAATTTTGTATGGTACCTTAATATGAATTTAAACATTTTTCCAGGCAAAGATTATAATATTTCACTAAGTACACTCAAATCTGAAAACCTTTCCTTTTACATATTTAGTACCTAGTTGAAGCTATAATTTAGTTCACTTTATGTTATTGGGTAGGAATAATTACAAACACAAACGTCAAGGTTAACAACAGAAATTAGTGTGTGGCATCATTAATAATTGTTTTAAAAATAATGAATGTACCATGCAATTGGAACATAGCACTTATATGAATTTTATTTTATACATACTGGCAATAATATGAGCTGCGTTTCCACCAAACCAGTGAATCCAATTAAAGATAGGCCGCTTGGATGTACCAGGATGTGGCCTGAAGAAAGCACCGATTGGTTGCATAAAGCACAAGGCAGTAACAATGCAGCCCAAAACTGCATGAGGAGTTTCTGTCGACCATGCTTTTAATTCCACAAATATAAGAACAAAAGCTACTGTGGTTAAGGCCCAAGTCAGAACCATAAAAAACCTGTGCCACTGAAATATCATTGCCTTACTATAAAATCCAATTCATAAATGAAATTTGAAACACTCACAGCAAACCATAAGTCTTTTCCACAAATTGTTTTTCCAACCCAGGTTTTTCTATAATATCTGGCCATAAAAGTACCAAGGGAGGCTGTGCCAATCCAAGCTGCCAACATAAAAGCACCATGAAGTCTTAACAAGAGTTTAGATGCCCCTTTGACGCTACTGACATCAGATAAGTATCTCTCTGTCGCGCTTGCTTGGTAGCCTATGTAATGGAAGTCTATGTCTCCATTTGCTAAAATTTGCAAAATTAAAATACTTAGCGACATTTCATTTAAACGAATTACCTTTAAATCTGTCTCCAGCAGCAATCAAGAGGTAATACTTCGTATTAACAAGATCAAATTCCATCCCATTTATTACAGTTGTAGGGTTTCGCAAAACCTTGCAGTACATGGTATCATCAACTATGCTGCTATTTAACAGTTGTATTCCATATTGCGGCTGTTAAATAAATCAAATTAATCTCGTCCAAGCAGCACTCCATTAAATACTCACGTTGGTAATTCTTGCAACCCCTAGAGTTGGTCGAGGTGAAGTCCACGATAAATACGGTTTGACGGAATTACCTTCCTTGACACACTCCAAGACAGAATCATCTCCCATCGTGTTATCGCTTGAAAGTCCAACACCAACCCAAACAGGGTTTTCCAAAGCTTTCATTTCGAATTCGTAGCGCTCGCCGCTTACGGTAACGGCTACCACGGCTTTGCAGTTTTGCTGGGCTACACATCCATTAGGCGTTCCAAAGCACAACTTTGCCGTCTCGCACCCATCATAGAAGGAATCAGATTTTATAGGAGCTGCAGTCGTTGATTCCGGAAGGAAGTGAGGTGTTGTTGACGTAAAACCAGCACTCGTTGAACTGGGCGGAGTTTTGCCATCATCTGGAAAACTTACGGGCTCTGATTCTACACCAACCCAGAAAGTGGAATATTCTTGAGCAATTGTTGCACTGTAAAAAAATGATTGATATTGAAGTGATTGCTTTACAGTGGGATTATGTACGAACATATTATGATATATTTATTATAAATCGTTGTAACTCACAAAGAATGAACACATATAATTGTAAATTTAAATAGAGAGCATCTCTATTGAATAAGCTCTTTATAGTTAAATAAACAATCAAGCAGCTATGAAATAGTTATTTATTTATCTAAGTTGAAAAATTGTCTTTTTATGGGTGATACCTGCAATTGCTGGCCGAGGCGATAATATGAAAAAAAGAGGAGTGTGAATTATATAAATAAAGAGTTGTTGGGGACGAAAAACGTTTACGGACGAAAAGTCAGCGGACGAAAAATTAATGGTGTTGCGTCCGTTATAGAAAGGTTGACGGAAAAATATATTGAAGTAGCTTCGAATATGGAATGTTTATTTTGGAGATTGTTGGCAAAATAGAAAATATAAACATTTTTATGAAATGCAACTATTGTTAATAGTGGTTTATTTCGAACCTCTACCGCGGAAAATATTGACAATATTAAGTCATACATATCAAATCAAAGTTTATTTCCAAGCACTCTCCCGGACTTGCAACATATATGTTGAACAGATTGGTACAAAACAGTGAAAGTTTTGTTTGTATACGACTATTGACCCTATAATGGAGGCTAATATTGAAGATACAAGCTCGAACTTAAACCTCACGGCCCACGACAGTTCAGCTTCAGGAGTTCGCGCGAAAAGGCGAAAGAGTCGTTTAGTTATAATTAAGAACAATAAGTATGAAGCATGACCAAAATTCGAGTTTTTAAAACACGTTTCGGTCTAGTTAGAATTAAGAACAAACAGTGGCCGAAACAAACATCCCCGCAACCCCGCGTTGAGGCGAGGCCCACTGATCCAGCAGGCAGACGTTTTGTTATACGGGCTTCTTGCGAAAGAGGGAGGGCAATACAACAAGCATGTGTAACTTTTACTAAGACGATGTAGCGGGCATACGTTGCCACCCGCAGCAGCAATCAAGAGGCTGAAATATGCAGGGCAATATATTCTGAAAGAGAGACTTCTATGAGTGTGCGATCGTCACCATGAACACAACATAAAGAATATCGCGGGTGATGGACAACATCCGCTGACGCAGTGTCAGTACGCGCCATTAGCAAAGCAAGTACGACAAATTAATGCGCCTTGCAGATCCGCCGAAATAACAGAGCAAGGAACCTCCAGATCGCCAGCTAGAGACACAATAACTTTATGAGGGCCGAGATAGTAAAATCCTTGAAGATACAATAGCCGTTGGCTCATTCGAAGACCAGGACAGAAGCGTCATAAATCCTCTCGCTGACGCAAAACCTTGGCACAATGGCAGTTAGTACTTTCGTTTGCAATGAGTTTGATCTGGTCATCCAGTTTCAGCCATTTCAATCGTTCCTGAGTTCTTTCTTGACACCAGCGATTGTAACTATAATTACAATAGTTGTCAATCGCGCACTATACAATATTTTTGTATGTAATGGTGCAAAATTTTGTAGATGTAATAGAATTAGTAAAAAAGTTTTAAAACAAATTTGGACAATATGTGTTAAATACACAGTGCTTATATTAAAAAACCATTTATACGTTTTTTAGTTATTATTTATTTTCAATTTTTTGTGAGTTTGTAAAGTTTTGAATTGGTATTCTTTGTTAAATGTAGCAAACTATGCTGTATAGTAAGACGATTAATAAATCTTTCTCTCTTAATAATATTGAATTTTATTAAAGAGTTATTATTATCCACAACGTATTTATTATTTCTAAATACCAGAATGTAAAATGCATTAAGCTTTTAAAATGTATTTCTCATTTCATGGGTCAAGTTTGGCGCATAAACAAACGGAGGTTTTCCTAACCGTGGAAAAAGAACTACTTCAACTGCTTTATGCGGGGTGAAATGTACGAAGTTTGAAGAAAATATCTTTTAGAAGGCCACAAAATTCAAAATGAAACACTTATGTTGCTGGCATAACTGCGTATCTTCCGATATTTCAACCAACCTTCGGAAAAAGATTCCGCGATAAAAAGTTTGATTTGCCGCCACTTTTAACGGTTATGGCAACAGTATAATCTTTATTTTACACATTGAGGGATGCATACTTTTCAGCATTATGCTTAATATATTCATAAAATTATCGTAAAACAAATAGAACACGGATGACTTGACACCTCATGTTTTAGTAGACACCTTCTGTTGGAAAAAAAGAGCTGTACAAAATAGCTTAGATCCAGGAAATTAGAGATACTATGAGAGCTAGAGACCTCGATGAAGAAGATGCTCAAGGCCAGTAAGGGTGTCAATAAATCCTCCCCTCTCTTTGTTAAGTTATGATTAAATTTAAAGACGAGGTCAGAATACGCTATAGTTTCGAAAGTATACATTTTGATATAAAAGCCATATCTTGCTACTTTAATTTATAATTAAATATTGCATTCAATTTAATTATATTTCCCTATACAAATTTCAGTGATACATACACTCAGAAAGATGATGAGATGTTGTAAAATCGCTATTGACTTACTTAAATATCACAGGTCCCATGTATCCAGCTGGTGGTTTCCATCTCACCTCCACAGCGGCTTTTTGGTTAGTTCCATCGTGGGTGATAGCGTCTCCAGGATTATCGCAATCGATCGTGTGGACATTCTGAGTTATGGGCTCAAAAACGCCTCCCAAGTCTCCATTCCGCAGCCGAGCTTGAAGCATCACACCTTTGAAAGGCTCTTCGATGGGCGATCGAACGGAAACCACCACATCTCCATTGCTACGGGTGGTGGTCACCCCATAAGGCGACGGCCCGAGTTGCCTTGGTATACCACCACCATGGAACGGCAGCATGGTCTGGCACACCTTGGTCGGAGCGCCGGTGGGAAGGGCATTTGCCGCACTTACAAACAACAACAAGGCGACTACGATCATTTCCTGCAAAAAAATTAAGGTGAAATCGAGGCGTAATTGCCTGAGATGTGCTGCTTACAACCCGTGCATTCATAATTATATCGGCATAAGAATACGCCTTCGCACTTTGACTCGTATTAATTGAGAAGGAATTCCCATGCGTGATGAATAGATGATTCACAAACAGTTACGCGGGTGAATTTCAAGGCGAAAGAAACTGTCTCAGTTTCAACGGAAACGTTCAATGATTTTACATGTCCTCAATAAACGTTGCCTGTACTGATGGGCGAAACTATGTAATAAAAGTGTGTATTGACTTCTGAACTTTTCGCATGAACCTGAAAAATGCCCAGATGTCTGTTAACCGACCACATTCTGACCCACAAACTTTACTTTTCCCCAGGCTACATAGTGAAACGTTTACGTTGTTTTTCGTCTGTATCCAGCGCTAGCATCTCGACATTCTTGACCAAGTTTGATAAATGTAGCAAAACAAAGGTTACAGATTGAGCTTCTCAGACAGAAAAACAGAAATTAATTTTGGAAAACCTAATGGAAGAACAATAGAGTTATGAATTATTTAAGTGGGCGATAACATTAATATTTATATCTGAACACCTACCATTATCGTTTTCGTGTTTAAATAAAATCGAACCAACGTTCAAGAAGCGATGACGGCAGATATATTCAAGTATGCCATCAGTAAGGTCCGGACAGATTTAATGATAAGTATTTTGAAGCAAACATTCAATGGCGTACGCTGAATATTTTTGGGAAACTCAAAATTTACTAAAGATTGTCGTCACTAATGCCAACTGTCCTTTGACTTCTCAATTTCTAGAGTGATCGTAACAAATAAGTATGCCTTATTATTTTATATTAAACATGTTTGCAGTTATTTTTCAAAATAACTACTAAATTAACTCCAAATTGCTTGTGTGTAGTAGTTACCAGTGCATAAGTAATTGAATAATTATTCTGTCTCTTTACTGTAATTTATATTTATTTTTGTAAGACCCTTACAGATAAAGAAACCCCACTCGCTCGCCTCTAATTATTATCTTAGTTTAAAAAGTCGGCATAACTACATGTAGTGCAGCGGATCAGTGTGACCTGGTTACTCTAATACTATAAAATGATAGTCACGCTTCACCTGGTCAACTGCACAGGTGGAAATGTTTCCGCAAATTCTGCAGTTATCTCTATTTCTAAAACTGTTGTAAGTTCACATATGTTTTATACTCTCTTTAATTCAAAATTTGGTTTGGACAACCATTGCAGTTTGACGCATTTGTATAATCATTAAACGTTTCCGGACCCTAGTCATCAGCATCACAAGGAAAGCGTGTTTCCTGCCTGTAGTTGTACAATTATGTGATTTTCTGAAATTCTTATCTTATTAATTCTAATTGTTTCTCTTTTTATTTTCCGTTGCTGCCATAATTCGCATGTAAATTTATGTAAAATATAAATCAATATTCACAGAATCGTCTTTTCACCGGTTAAGTCTTAAAACCAAGGAGTAATGTTTGACTAATTTGTATTGCAGTGAAAACGATTATATGTAAATAATGTTGACTTTGGTGCGTATTAATGATTTATTGTGTATAACGCAATTGCTATTGTAGTCATTTCATTGCTACTTCAACACTATACATGATGTTTTAAGAAGACATTTTTAATTAATGTTACAAACTTACACGATAAGCTAAATCTTGGAGTTTATGTTACACAGTAATGTAGGAATGCGAACATACTAAAAAGGGATAGGGTTATCGCAAAGTCAATAAAGATGGGGAGAAAGGTATGTATTGTGTGCAGACCCCCTTTGCATATATGAACAAGTAACATCGAATATAGTATCGTTAATTTAAAAAGATTACAAATCAGTAGTGCATTGACGATATGAAACTGCTTTCAAAGAGTTACTGTTATACATTTACAAGAAAGTATGTCGTTGATAAACAAAGCCAGCATCTAAACAACAGATTTCATGTTCCGACACAATAGTTACATTGTAAATCTGGCAAACTATCAGACATCACTTAATCTTTATGGTTTACATTTGCATTATTCACATAGTCACTTAGGCACAATGGGAAGATGGAGTTATTTCACTAGAAAACTACTCGCTGGTTGTGTATGTTATTGCCCCTTAAAAATGGTTGTAAGAACAACACAGTAATACTGTTGATAAAAGTAAGTTGCTAGTGATTCCTAGTGTGTAAAAAACAATTCTGCTTCTCCCATGCTATTTATTAAATATTTTAACTATACCTACTTCAAGTTTACTTTTTATGTAAAACTGCGATGTAAGCATTCTGTTTAGCTGAGTCTAGTACTTTACTGACATACTACGAAAATAAACTTTAAAACGTCAGCTTCTATAACTTGAAATGCTTATTGTTCGTGTTCATTGTTAAAAATAATTTCTATTTCCGACGTACAGGATACTTACGAACAATTATAAGCATTGTTGCAACACAACCTACAGCTTCAAAATAATGCAATAGTTAATTGTTTACGTTTAATTCCTTCGCAATAATATAAATTGGTTGATACTCAAATAGTTTATAAAAATAGCTGCAGTGCTTTAACAAAGTTTCAGGAATTAACACGATTTAGAGTATAATTAGAAACGTACGTGTATTAATCCCCAAATATAAAGTGCAATTTTACGAACTAGAATCTCAAATAAAGCCTATTTTCTCAGAATTAAATAAAAGGGCCAAATCACGCAACCATAAAAAGAAAAACTAGATAACGATCAAGAACGAAATAGAGGCTTTGGTGTTATATTCTTTATATACCTTTCAAACAAACTAGTTGTCATTGATAAATATCTGAAATGTATTTAGGCAGCCTATGAAAATTACTGGTTAGGGGACACATCAATTTTCTTTTATTTGTTTGACCTGAAATTGAAGTTATACCTGTCAACCACTTTAGGTAGAAATATTGATTATAGCGAAGTGCTGGGATGAAGAAATTTGTTATATTTTTAGCCACGCCTAAACATAACACTCACATTTCAAAGCCTTTTTGAAGAAAAATTGGAAAATAAATTCTGTAATTAGTGTGCTTGGCAACTTACAAATTAAAAAAAATCTTTAACCAAAAAACATTCGAATTCAGTGGTAACATTGCAGTTGTTACAGTATAAGTATATGTTTATTTTGAAAATAAGGGTGCTTTAGTCTTGAGCTACTTTTGTATTTTCGAACTTCCCCAGTACACGAAAAGAGATCTTTAAATTTTGGCAAGTGCATTTTTAGTTTGCGAAGATGCAGGGAGTTTTAACAAGAAAAACATTTTCTGATAAATAGATTATAAATACTTTTCCATGTGTTTAAATTTATTACGAACACTGTATACATGATGGCCGTGAAAGTTGGGGGCATATTTTATCGGTATGAACTACATAAAAAAATAGTGGCGATTGTTGAAATAACATTTTTTCCTAAAGGGCCAAAATTAGATACATAGTTACGGGCCTGTAAAATTGAATGAATAGTACATAGTTTGTATACTAAGGCTCTGAAGTTTAGCTTTTTATCACGAATGTAGATTTAGTTGCCGAGGCCCGTAGAGCCAAGGCAAATAAACCACATGAGAGATAAAAGGAACTTCAGTGCCGAGGTGTACACTATGTTTTATTTTGAAATCGAAAAATCGTGAGTTTATAACATTTTAACCAACTTTTGTAGGTTATGTTAACGTCGGTTGACGTTTACCTATCGCCCCGCCCCCTATAAAAAGTAGTACAGTAACGGATTACTTCACTGCCGATTTCTCGTATTTTAATGACGATTTCGAGATACTTCACTGCCGATTTAAAAAATATTTTTTTTAATTTTTGCAGGGTAAATTAAGGTCTACCAAAGTCATAATTTCATAGTAATGAAAATGTGTTAATTTGATCAGTTGACGGAATTACGGGTGTTTACGAAATATTTTTGACAAAAAATATGAAAGCCAAGTTTTTTAAAACACCATCTGTCGTATTATGAAGGCACAATCAATTTCGCGGAAAGAAATTATTTGGCCATTTATAAAAACATTTTCGCTATTTTTATTTTCCTCTTCTAAAAGACGAAGTATTGTAATCGCAAAAAAATCACCTCCGATATTTCTTCAGATTTTCACGTTCCAGGGTCTCCAGATGACAAAAAACAGGTTTTCTCAATTTCGTCTGTGTGTCTTGCCGGTATAACTCAAAAAGTATTTGTTGGAGGAAGACGATATTTTGCATGCAGATTATATGCTTTCTTAGCATGAAACCGAAAAAATTCGATAAAATATATACACGGTGAGTACCTTAAAAAATAAAATTCTGCCTATTTCTGATTTAACTCAAGAACTATTACTTAAATGAAAGTAATATTTTGCACAAAGATTAGGTTTTTACCCTTGATGAAAACAGGAAATATTTTTGACCCAACACCTATAGGGTGGGTACCTTAAAAAATAAAATATTGTTTATTTTTGCTTCAACTGATAAATAGATAAAAGTCCATTATTATTATTATTATTATTAATAAATGCCACATAGCTCAGGCTTTACCCTTGAGGAAAATGGGAACCAACCAAGGGTCAACAATAAATGCATTGTATTTAAGGCAGCAAACGCCTGCTTTACTTAGGGCTACCGCGCCGGTCATTGAAATCGCATTCACAGGCTCGTTCGCAGGGTTGAAGTTCGAATACCATCGTCGGTATTGTTTTTATATTTGAAAAATGTAATTTATAATTTGCATTACCATGTATTTCCTTTTATTGTTTTAGTGTTACTACGAAGGTGAGGATATTTTTCCCTCTATTTTCCTTTGATTTTTAAAATTATTTAGTGTCACACTGTCTACTTGCTAGGAAAGTTCTGAATAAAGTCCTTTAAAGATTGTTTTATGTAGTTAATACTGGTAGAATATGTCCCCAATTTACACGGAGTATACAGAGGAAGGATTAGTAATTCATTATTTAATTAAAATATCTTTGAATTGTATACTTAAGTTATAAAACAAGAAATTAAGCATTTTAAGAAAATGACTTTTATTGTTTTATTCCTGTACCCTTCAATTGTCCTAATGTCCAAATACACTTATAAAGGTAGGTTGGTGCAACTTAACTCCTAGACCTTTCTTTTCTGATATTTATACAAACACAGATATTTGTAATAGCTTAAATTATTTAAACCTGTTGACGTGTAAGGAATGAAATCTGAAATGTGACTTAAAATAAGATTTTCGCATTTTAAGCAATGTTGTTACTCTTATTTGGTTATGGAACATGCAAACGATTGAAATAATTACTAGTATACAGGGTGGTCGTGGAAGTATTGCAAGTTTAACTACCTACATAAGAAACAGTAAAGATTTTAATTTGATGTAAAAAGTTTATCTTGGCAAATTTAGATAAACTCAAAAATATCTTCCAGTGTGGTATTGCTAATTGTACCATGTTGTTCTCTAAATGTCATTTTTTGGTAGTGCTCTATTATGATGTGTTTTTATCGTACTTTTTTCCACTGTCTAGGGTGTATATCACACGACGTTTCGGGAGTTTTCATCTACTCCCGTCTTCAGGTGTTCCTGGTTAGTCCTGAGATTGTACGCTTTTATTCGTAAACTCTTGCCTCCCTCGGGGTTTGAACCCTGGACCGCTGATTACTAGTCTGTCACTCTTACCACTAGGCTAACCGCGCTGGTGGCCTAGTGGTAAGAGTGACAGACTAGTGATCAGCGGCCCGGGTTCAAACCCCGGGAGAGGCAAGAGTTTACGAATAAAAGCGTACAATATCAGTCCTTCTCAGGACTAACCAGGAACACCTGAAGACGGGAGTAGATCAAAACTCCCGAAATGTCGTGTGATATACTCGTACACCCTAGACAGTGGAAAAAGTCCGATAAAAACAAATCATAATTGTACCATGTCATATTATTTAAAAAAAGCTGCAAAACGACTATGTTGAGCTAAAAATTCCAAGAGAATGTTTTAGTTCAAATCAATTTTTCTTTCATAATACGACACAGGGCGTTTAAAAAAGGTGGCCTTCTAAATTTGTTTAATATATTAATTTCTTAAACCTCCCTAGCTACGGAATTGATCAAATCGAAGCTTTCTTATTACTATCAATGACTTTAGTAGATCCTAATTTACCCTTTCAAAATTAAAAATAAATATTCAATGGATTTTAACATACTATTTTTTTTAATTCAACGTTACAGGGCCATACCTTTTTAATTTGGCTTTTTGGGAAACATTGGCATTTAAAATATTTCTGAACAGGCAACAATTTTGTTTAACTACCTACTAAATTTATGACAATTGTAAACTTCCGAGTTGACTCAAAATACATTCATTAACGTAATTTAAACATATTCATCATTTTAAATAAGCACGTTTGATTATAGTTTCTCTTAAAACTATATGGTGTTAAATAAGCAATTTAAAATTTAGACCTAAATTGGAAAAGTTGAGCGAGTTGTATGAATGTCACCAGAGCATTTGCCTTGAAGGTAATACATTTATGGCGCAAGGACGTTGCATTGGTATTTTAAATGCGCTCTGATAGTGATTTTGCGATTTCCTAAATTCTGGGGCTACAAAAATTGAGGGCAATAAAGTTTACTCGCGGAATCAAATGATGTACTTTTGTCCCTTGGTATATAATATACTATTTTTATTGACTTGTGCTAATTTCTGTATATGCCCCAACGCGAATAAATGAAAATTATCTATGACAAATAATTTCTTCTCTGATATATTTTAAAGTGGCAATTACAGAAATTTTTAAAGCTATCTTTTTCCACTAATTATTTTTCCTAACTAACTAAAATGACAAACACAAAACTATCAACACTGTAATAAGTTATTGAGGAGTACTTACTGAGTTTGTCCTATCTGGCAAAGTAAAAACACTTATCCTTGTTCTGTTCCGTTGAAAACCACAGCAACCAATAATCCGTTTAATTAATTTAAGCAGACCCTGATAATGTTTGTAACGAAAAACCCGAGCAACTAAATTGGGTCGGCTTGGGAATGCAAAATGTTAAATAGCTAAACTTGCCCATTTATATATAACGAAGTATAGACAAGACTAGATAAAGAGGAATAGCACGCTCTAACAAGTGTCTTATTGAATGAGATCAAAATTGCAACTCACTGTGACTCACTTCGCACTGGGTTTTCCAGACTGAGCGTGAAAATTAAGGGTTAGTGACCACTAACCTCGATATCATCGATTCGTTAATATTTTAGTAGTAAAGAAAAGTCGTAGCGCTGACCTCATAATAGTTAAACTGGCCATAACAATTACTTTTAAACTAGCGCTGTATTTCTGGACTTCACGGAATAATTGCAGTAATTACACTTATCAAGCTGCTATTTTCGTTTGTGTAAATAACGTGCCATGTGTAAGTTTGCAATTTAAATAATCATTGGCTGTACTTCAATTATCTGCAGTTAGGTATATCGCCCTATGAATGAGACTAGTTTGGATAAACCGGTGTGAAGGACCATTGAGTGATAATACATTCATCTAATTATTATCAGTGAAGATTCTTTTGATAATCGCATGCCAAGTACGAAAATAATTTATTGAGCGCCTCGTTTACTAGATATTTCCAGGTGCTTACTAATTAGGACGCAATTAAATTAATTAAAGACAGAATATCTTATATGCGTTGAGCGCAGTATCTTGCTTATTTTTTATAAGTTCACTTGGCGTTCTTGAATTTTGATAAGTGGCAAACGCTTTTGGGGCATGTGAGTGGTTCCAATCTAGTGATTCTGGCAAACGTTCTTATTGCTACATAGCTTCAGATATACAATATACATAGATAAAGCCATATTTATGGTTCTTTCGATTAGTACAATATTGCTATATAGCTCAAACCATTCTACTAAGTAAATTCCTGTTGTAGAAACATTTAAAACTCGTTGCAATTACTTAACATACAGAGAGAAAGTTGCCTTGGGTTTGTACAACATGGTTTTAGCATTATCCAGAGCCTACTTCGCCAGTAGCTTATGGTTGACTGGCACCCAAAACTAATGGCTAAAATAAATACATACGCTGTCCGCAAATATGCAGATCACGTTCTTTAACAGCAACAATGGCTTTCCCTGGAGTCGTGGCAACAATTAGAAACTCACTCGGCACTTGCACTGGTCGCAGGCGCGTTTAACGAAAAATCCTTAGGAAAACAATTGCCACACCGCTGGGGACGCGCACGGAACGGTTCTATGGCTCACACAAGAATAAGCGTTGGGACCGCGGATGGCCAAAGAACGCTGCCATACTACAACTCTTGTACACAGCCACAAGGCCGACACCTTGGTGACGTCACCTGTGAAGGAGTACACTCATAGGAAGTGGCCTTCCACATCCACCTGTTCGACTCCACTATTTTTGTTTCACTCGAATCCAGTTTGGGCGTAAGCTTGTTTACGTTTTTTCACACGGTTACCTAGTTGGAATCTTTTGGAAATACCACCGGTATACGTATATGTGTTCTAGCAGCCATGGAATTTCAAAAGACGATTATTCTGTATTGAGCTTCGGTTTTTTGTTATTGTGGGTCGGTATAATAGGTTCAGAAGTTCGAATAATGATCTTAATATTTCCCTTTTCTTTTTATAAAGTTACAATGTGGAATGTCGAACATACCCACTTATACATGTCATCAATACAAACAAAAAAGTCTTAATAAACATGGGTCCGGAAATGCATCATTTCAGAGATACAGGGTGGTTAAAGTTTTCAAAAAAAATCTGTTTTTTATTGTTATCTAGAAAAAGCTTTGGGCGATTTTAATGAAATTTTTATAGTTTGTTTATAACTTTATGAGGTATATTTTGGACATATTACAGTTGATCCAGTATTTCCAGAGCCGTGCCCATGGGGCATGTGTACTAGGTTTTTTTACAAAAAAATAACGCCCAATAGACTTTTTGCAAATTTCATATATTTTTTTAATAAAGAAACTAAAAATGCAACTTTTTTGTCTCTTGATTTTTTTCGTATCTCGCTTCGTTTTCAAGAAAAAATAAAGCCCATATTTTTGCACGCCTCTGAACCTATTAAGGCAAAAACTAAATGCTCCAATATCTCAAAAACCCATCAGCCGATTTTAGTGAAACTTTTAAGGTTTATTGATGCTATTTAGGATCATGTTTTTGGCGTACTTAGATTTAAATGATTTATTCCAGTAGAGGCTGGGATTTTTTTTCGAAAACTTTAAACACCCTGTATCTCGGAAATGGAGCGTTTCCGGACCCATGTTTATTAAGACTTTTTTGTTTGTATTGATGAGATGTGTAAGTGTGAGTAAACTATTTTACCCTTTTTTTCAACACCCTGTATAAAGCCAAAACAAATTAAATCTCAAATTTAGTTGATTACTGGATATACCCCAACAGCGTTTTTAGATGCAAATACAAATTAACATAACCAAAGCAAACAACGTAGAAGAATACCTATACATACTACAAAAATTAATAGCAATAGGGATTCTGTTTACCTTAGTCCTACTACACTAGAGGAGATAAGAAATATCATTATGAGTTTACATACAATCTAAACCTACGTGGATGTGTTTGATATAAGTAAAATTTTAGTGAAAATATCTGTCTTTATATAACGGATCCTCTATGTGATATAATTAATACATACCTGACACATGGTGTTAGCTGTTTTCCCGGATCAGAGGAAGAGAGCTAAGGTATTTCCAGTACTTAAAAATGGATTGGTGATGTTACAAATATCGCTAATTAACGCCATGTATAAATTCTTCCGACCTTCGCAAAAATATTTGAATAGATACTTGCCATTAGAATTACCAAATATTTGGTATCTCGAAATTATCTTTCTCCTACGCAGTTCGGATTCCGAAAAAGTTTAAACACAACAGACGCAATTTTACATCCACTAGTTTACGCCAGGGAGGTACTTCAATCAGGAAAATACTGTAGTGTCATTTTATACGATATTAGCAAAGCTTTCGATTGCATCGACCATAAATTATGTTTGGTAGAATTGAAGAAGTGCGGATTTGGGGGTGTTTTTTGCATCATACCTGCAAAACTACAAACAATTTGTGAAGTGGAACTGTGAAAAAAATCTGGAGTGTAGTGTTAAGAGTGGAGTCCCTCAGGGTAGCTTGCTGGGACCTCTGTTTTTAGCATCTATACCATAAAATCGTTGGTCTCTTTGTATGTTTGTTCGTCATTTCTTCCGAAGATACTGGACCGATTAAATTGTATGATAGCTTTAAATTTTGTTAATTTTTAAACTTAGATGGTAGGCCGGTTTTTATTTTCAAAAAACTACGAAAAAGTAAAGTTTTATTCTATCGTGTAATTAGCGAACCCTTAATGTTCATATACGATTATAGCAGCGCCTTATTCAATGAAGTATAGTGGATCAGTGGAAGAATGCTCACCTGCCACGCGGGCGGCCCCGGTTCGATTCCCAGCCGATGCATCCTTTTTTTAATGAACAGAAGCGAAGCTCAGGGGATTCACTAGTTTTTATTAACGGTCTACTTGTCATTATATTATTTGCGGATGATACGGTTTTTGTTGTGCAAGATCAGCGTTTGGAGAGTCTAGAAAGGAAAATGAAAGCAGCATTAGTACAGAGACAGGATTGGTTTGAAGCTAATATGTTACCGCTAAGTGAAAAGAAAACTGCTAATATATTGTTCACAACAAATCGCAATAACCGAATTGAACCGAAAAGTGAAATAAAAGAATTACAGTACTTGGATCTTACCTCGAACACTTATCTTATTTAGACGCCTCATGTAGAACATTATTAAGCCATTATTTACCTCAACACCCATGGTAGAAGAGGTTGAAGATAAGTAAGTAAGTAAGTAAGTTATTTATAAATAATAATGAGAGATAAAAAAACTGATCTTCAGCTGGCTGTGGAAATTCAAACGTATGAATAATATGTTGGTGGCACTGTAAGTCTATGTCAAATTCGGGGTTAGCAGGTTAGGTTTTGCATCAGTTTTGACACAGACTGACGTAAAACCTAACCTGCTAACATCGTATTTGACATAGACCTACAGTGCCACCAACATATTATTCATACGTTTGAATTTCCACAGCCCGCTGAGGATCAGTTTTTTTTATCTCTCGATATATTAGCAGTAATTCATACTATGTGTAACACTAACAAATAATTAATGACTTCAATACTAGGAGTGTGAGCGGATGACCCAGGGAGCAAATGTTCGCCTCTAAGGATTTTAAAAATCGCACGCTCCTCAGCTACCACGCTAACACCTGTATTAGTCGTTAATTCCTAACCAAGGGAACTCTTCCTCACTTTAGACGGGCAAGAATAGCCACCTACCCGGCCTAAGGACAGAGAGGGCTCATAGAACCATTTTATGGTTTAAACAGGCCACTGGCCTATAACAAGACACAGAAGAATACTAGGAGTGTGGTACATGAACATAATATTCGACAAAAACCAGACACAAATGTACCATTTTACAGGATAAACGTAAATTACTATAAATTTAGGACCAAAATTTAATTGTTAATTAAGTTGTACTATGTATCATGACGAAGCTGTGAAATTGAACTTTAAATAAATTAAAAAGAATTCTTTAAAAATAATTACATCTTGTAGATTTTGAATTTTGTTTGCATTTACATTTTTAAATGCCGCTAGTTTGTTATTGGTATTGCATTATGGGAAATTCAAAGCATACTAGATGTAATTCTTTTTAAGACACCCGGTATTATTAGATACCCTATAAACTTCCGTATAGAGGCTGCATCCTATATAGGTGCACATGACTTAATAACAGATTCCGGGCCCCCACCACGACGATTTAACTCAGCTTACCTCTATTCAAATATGTTTCGTTAAGTTAGTATTCTGCTCTTTCTTTAAGACAATATTTTAACGTATAACAACATAGCCCTTAGATCTATTTGGATAATATTTGTTATGATCTTCCGTATGAGTATCTATAATCAATGATATATTATTTTTTTGCATACTTATTATGAAAGTCGTCTTTTTTTAACGAAAAATCGTATTGAAAGTACCATTTTTTTAACGCAAAATCGTAAAAAGTACACTTCTTTAACTATTTTATAGAAATGTCAATCTGACAATTGTAAATTCCGAAGTCCTTTTCGACTAAATGTGTAAAACACGTTTTGAAAGTCCCTTTTTTCATTCTTTGCTTGATTAACGATGGCGAAGCAAATTCATCAAAAAAGTATGACTTTCAAAACAAGTTGCACAAATGACTATTATTATAGCAGTTTAATAAGAGGGCAATGATAAGCTTAATAGTGATCTATCCTAAATATGGAGCTGTGAATATCTTAAAAATATTTTGCAGTTACGTTAAGTAACTAGATACATTATAATATCCAAGATATTTTTTGATAAGGCGAAAGTAACTATATCTTAGGTACTTTCGAGGAGTATCCTAACAGTTCCAATTAATTAGCAACTTGTTCCTTTAAAAGGTGTCTCAGCCACTTTTGCAGCGTCTTAGAGATTATCTTCGAAGTATCTTAGACACTTTTGGTACACCAAAAGCGTCTAAGACCTAAGATACTTTTTAAATAACTGGTTATAACTTTTTAACACATTAAACTTAAACACGTATTGTATTTCCTATAATACTTTTTGAAAATAAACTCTCAAAATAAGATAATCTAGTGCGCAAGATCGAAAATAAGAGAGCTTTTCTTAAAATAAACTGCTCTACATCAGCTAGGGATATTATTATTATCGTCTAGGAAAGACTGTTGCAGTTTATTTTTTAAACCTTTGATTATTTTGTTATTTTTTTAAGTAACAAATTTTATATTTATTAGTTTAATAAGACTTCCATTTTTATTTATTTATTAACATACATATTCTATATATTTTTTGTAATTTTAGGTAGATTCTCAAAAGCTAAGTTAGAAAGGATCGCTTCAGTTGTTTCTCTTACGTGCCCAATTTTCTCTATACATTTTTCTAGTTTACAGGTTTGGGTGTTTGATCGGAAATATCTCGAAAGCGGTACGTTTTAAACATAGAATATTCCTATACAAAATTTGATGATTTTTTTTCGTAGAATGTAAAAATGCGTTAAAATCTAAAGCATTGTGTTTAAAATAGGGAACAATTTTAGAGCCTTATATTTTCTTTTTTATTTGATTTTCAATTGGCTTTTTATTAATAATATTGTAATGATATGAATACAGGGATATAGCAATCCATTTTTAAATAGGATTAAGGGATTACAGTAGTTGAATATTATAGGGATCAATTTGGCCCCAAATTTTAAACTTTTTTATGAAAAACTAAGATGGGAAAGTGCAAACTATTTCGGTCAAAGTTCTGGACCTTAGTTTACAGCTTGGGCTTCTTGGGAAGAGCTTGTAATTTAATATCATAAAAAAGTGTAATAGTTATTTACCTAACAAGTTCGGGAAGTTAATTTTCCCGAATGAGCACTTTGTTTGCAGCACGACCGAAGGGAGTGCTGCATGTAGTGCGAATTCGGGAAAAATCTTCCCGAAAGAGGTAGGTACAATGTTTTTTGTAACGAATAACTCAAAATATTTGAAAAAGTTAAAAAATATTATTTAGTGTTTTACAACTTTACTGAGTTGGCAGCACAAATTACTAAATTTTTAGGGAATGGGACGTTTCTACGCCGCCGTTTCTACGCCGGCCGGTTCTCCACCGGCTGTTTCTACTCTGGCCGTTTCTACGCCAGATATATTATTATTATGTACCATAAACTTTTCATAAGACATTTTTGGTGATTAGGTACCTCGTTAATAGGAAATGTTAATCCTTCATTATTAATCCTACTGTCGATCTTAATAATTGTTTACTACAATGTTTTACAATACGTTGAGCGTATTAGAAGAATTGTGTTTAGGTTATGGCAACAGGGAATCTTTGAACTATTTACGTGGCCTGGCACACAATTATGAAATGATTTAAATATTTTTTCTGTGTAATGGTATGAAATGATATATTTACAAATTGTAATAGTATTTTTAAGCTATTGTGCGGTTTTAATGTAAATATAACAATAAACTTTTAATATTGTTATTATTTCGTTAATGTAGATAATGTAATAATAAATTGAAATAATGTTTTTCAGTCAATGTGTTGATCAACGCTTGTTTCTTTCTTTAAATTTATGTACCGGCGTAGAAACGGCCAGTGTAGGATCGGCTGGAGTAGAAACGTACTGGCGTAGAAACGGCGGCGATGAACTGGCGGCGATGAACTGGCGGCGAAGAACCGGCGGCGTAGAAACGTCCTAGACCCAAATTTTTATACGTATCCTAGCACCTGTTATCTTTTGTTGACGTTTACAGCGCCCCTGGAACACACAATTGCCATAGTTTTTGTGGGAAAGTAAAAAACACCCCGGTGCGGGAAAAGTCATTTTCGGCGCATCGGGAATGACCGGGAAATATGAATTTTGAAATCATGAGTGCAAAAAATTCATTACAGCCCTGTGAGCCAATCGGTAATTTTTTCTTTAATATAACAACACACATTTTCATTTGTTTACAATTGTTACAACTATAGCATTATCAAAGTAAAAGTAATCTGGTAATATCAAAGCATACTATACCTATCTTATCTATAACTTGTATATTTAGACACTTTTTCACAGAACTAGCTGTGATGGCATACAGTAATAAAAAAAGATCTTAAGTAAGTTTATTTTTCGGATGGAATAACGATCCGTTGTAAGAAAAATATTATTAGCTTACGGTAAGATTTTTTACCAAATCTAGATGGCAAAGTTTTCACATTTAAAGTTGATACAATGACTTAGCAGCATACATATTAGCTTAAATTCAAGGACTACTTTCAATTTTAGTTTTTAGAGGTGTGGCATTTCTAAATGGGAATGATATAAAACGAAAATAAAAATAGACAATTTACTACCCACAGGTTCTGACTATGTAATTGGAAGCAAGTAAACTGCCTGCAAAATAACTTGTTATTCTTAACTACATACTTTTAATGTATTTAGATACAGTAAAGTAACTAGATACTCTCAAGTAACTATAGATACTTTCAAAGTAGCTAGATACCTTCAAAGTAACTAGAGAGTTTTAAAGTAACTTAGATACAGTATTTTATTAGTTTATCTTACTCGTTCATCGACGTCACCCTCTATACCCACAACCTAACGGGAAAGGTGACTGATGGAGAGGTACTAGATGAGGAGTCTCTAAGTGATCATTTATTTATTACATTTAATATCAAAACTAGATACTCAGCAGCAGAGGCACCTCTACAAATTAGGAAGTTGATCTTAAAACAGGATTTACTTCCAGAATTTACGCAGAATCTCACTAACTACATGAGCTCCATCCCAAACATTGACCCAAACCTGAAAAATTGGAGCGACGCTCTGATACATATCTGCAACCGTACGTTCCCCAAAGCTACAAATAGTTTCCATCTAAACCCAGTATATTGGTGGAACAACGATATTAAAAATCTGCATTCAGAAAAAACAGAAATCAGGGCAAATGCGAGCGCCAACATTACGGTCGAAGAAAAGATCAGATTAAAAGAGGAATACAAACTTCAGAGAGATCTACCCAGGAAAGAAATTCATAGTGCAAAGAATCAAGCATGGAGAAATCTTTGTGACGAGTTAGAGGAAGATATTTGGGGAAATGCATATAAATTGGTATGCAAGATAACACGAGCATACCAAAAGGTCCACTAGTGACGCAAAGAAGGAAGAAATAGCTGCAAGTGTTTTTCCAACAAGAGATATTTCATTGTGGGCCCCGTCCCAACAACGTGACGATGTAGTTCCCTTTTCACATGAAGAACTTAAATTGGCGGCTAGGACGATGAATAGTAGAGGCGCCCCAGGTCCTGACGGTATCCCCATGCAGCTAGTACAACTAATGATAACGGCTTGTCCAGAATCCTGTCTAGCGGTGTATATCGACCTCCTGCAAATGGGGCAATTTCCTCCAGAATGGAAATGCGCTAAACTTGTGCTAATCGAAAAGCCAAAGAAAAGTGCAACAGCCCAGCCCTTTTATCGCCCTATATGTTTACTAAACGCTATGGGTAAAATTAATGAAAAAATAGTTTCTAGACTTAACCGTCAAATTGAAGAAAACGGAGGTTCGTCAATATGGATTTAGAGCAGGAAAATCGACAGTAGATGCAATGCTGGCCATTAAGAACATTTCTAGCGAATCTAAAAGGGTGCTAGTGGACATAAGGGTTTCTGCGCAATGGTAGCGGTAGATGTAAGGAATGCTTTCAATACGGTTTCCTGGCCGGGCATTATAAACAACCTTGAAGTGAGAAGGGTCAATGGCTATTTAATTAACATAGTTAAAAGTTATTTACACAACCGTAATCTTATTATATCGGCGAATAACACAATCACGCTAACATGTGGAGTTCCACAGGGGTCGGTCCTTGGCCCTCTCCTGTGGAATGTGTACCCTAATCCGATTTTGGAACTATCACTACCTACAGGAGTAACAACGGTAGCATATGCTGATGACTTGGCAGTAGTCTGTAGCGAGAAATCCGTAATCGCCCTAGAAGCAAAGCTGAGCACGGCGCTAATAGTAGTAAACCGCTGGCTATAGTCAAACCGCTTAATGATGGCCCCGGAGAAAACGGAGGCGGTGATCCTAGAAGGAAGAAGAAAATTGAGTCACTTGAGCCTTAAAATTGAAGATACAAACATAAGAATAATAAAGACCCTTAAATACCTAGGAGTCCTCTTCAACATACATCTAACAATGTCGTCCCACATACTACAAGTAGCTAGAAAAGCGGAGCTAAGGTCAACAGCAATTTTAAGGACAATGAAAAACACCTTTGGTCCAAAATATGGAAGGCGTAAAATACTCGCATCGGTGGTTTCCTCAATTATCTTATATGCTGCTCCGGCGTGGGAAGAAATCACCAAGAAAAAGAAGTATGCCGCGATACTAGAGAAAGCGCTTGTTGGAGTAACGTCGTCCTATAGGACGGCCCCGACGGAGGCGCTACATGTTCTGGCCGCCATCCCCCCAATAACTGAACTAGTTGAAGAAAGATGCGCTATGTTCCACGAGAAAGAACATATTACAAGGGCCTAACTTCGGCAGAAGACATTACGTCGCTGGCAAGCCCGGTGGGATAGTCATGAAAAAACATCTGCCTGAACTAAAAAACGTATACCTCGCTTAGAAGATTGGGCAACTAGAAGGCATAGAAACGTGGAGTATTACCTTACACAAATACTCACAGGGCATGGTAACTTTAGACAGTATCTGTACAGAATAAAGATTATGGAAACGGAAGATTGCTTGCATTGTGAACAGGTTGATAGTCCGGAATATGTGTTATTTCACTGCATAAGTTTCCACCGGCAACGTATGGAAGTAGAAGCTAAAATAGGTCAGGAATTAAGGGTAGCTAACATGATCCAACACATGGTCAGCGCAGAGGAGAAATGGAACTATATACACCGGTTCATAATAGACATTATGAGAATCAAAGAAAGAGAAGAAAAACAGCTTGTCAACTAACAAAACAGGCCCACTAAGATTTTTGTTGGAATAAAAGACATCCTGTTGTAATGGACAACGGCTCCAGGATGTCCTCTTCTGTGCCAAAGGGGGAGGGGTTTTAGTCGGTAGGCACCTGGCTTTCCTACTAGGTGAATCCGACATACCCCGCAAGTACTGGATAGCGGGAATTTATTAAAGTTCCCCTCCTCCACGTAAAAAAAGACACAGTATTTAGATACTTTGATCAAGTATCTTAGAACTAAGTTACTTTTGGAAAAAGGTATGGATTTATAGTTCATTCAAATTCAAGATAGAGCAAAATCTGCAACCCAAGTTACAAATATCAGCGGTCAGTTGATTACTAATTTGATTTTATTAAAATTTAGATCAGAGGGATATGGCTTTGTTGCCGTCTTGATGAGTGTCAAAATCAAATTCGAGGTTAGCAGGTTAGGTTTTGCGTCAGTTTTGACACGAACTGACGTAAAACCTAACCTGCTAACCTCGAATTTGATTTTGACACTCATCAAGACAGCAACAAAGCCATATCTCTCTGATCTAAATTTTTATAAAATCATATTAGTAATCAACTTACTGCTGATATTTGTAATTTGGGTTGCAGATTTTGCTCTATCTTGAATTTGAATGAACTATAGTTACATTATCTAGAATTCATAAAAATAACTAGATATTTTTTTAAAAGCATCTTTCACAGTTCTGCGTGAAAGTAGTTACTAAAAATGAATAACAGCGAATATTGCATGATAACTTAAATTATTCTAATAACTTGTTTCTGGTAGAAGCGTACCAAAATGTAATTTTCCGTCGACCTATCTATAGAATGTGATTTTACGGACGCATTTACGTACGAAAACTGTCACTTTTTTGGATACCATTAATTTTTCGTTCGCAAACACTTTTCGTCCGCAAATGCTTTTCGTCCGCAAACGCTTTACGGCCGCATTTTACAGCCGCAAACGCTTTTCGTCCGTAAACACTTTTCGTCCGCAAACGTTTTTTGTCCGCAAACGTTTTTCGTCCTCAACAGCTCTTATAATTCGGACTTTAATTTTTTTTCAAATTATGACGGTCGACGAAAATTTAATATGCACCTCGGACGAAAACTGCTTTTTATGGCCTTGCCTGATTGGTTGCCTCGGCTATCGCCTCGGCCAGCAATTTCAGGCATCGTCCATAAAAAGCCAGTTTTTCGGCCTAGATACATAAATAACTATTTCCGAGAAGTGTCAAAACATGTTGACGTTCCAATTGTGTTTTTAATGGCCGAAGTGTTCAATTTTCGTAAACAGGACGCGAAGTACTTTTCCGTTCTAGAACTGGAAGTTTCAATTAAGTTATTGAATAAAATGCATCAATATATTTGTCAATCTATTCTATTAACTAAAACATATTATTTTCCGAAAACCACTAAGAAAAATTCCAAAATGGCATGACTTGGTGTTACTGAAAGTGTATAAGCGTCGAAACTGCGTTCTCTGCTGCATCTTCAATATCGGATGGAAGCTCGGCATTTTTGCCTAGTTGTGACTTTTAAATACACAACGCTTTCATATCAAACGAATCTTGTGTGTAAACAACGATCTGAAAAATTACCTAACAACCAAGTAACTGACGGACGCCTACTACCATATCTAATACCGCATTTCATGAACGAAAGTATTTTACTCCTATTTGTTCTTTTTCAAACGTATGTAAACAAAATTTTGTAAGACACACATTGCAAAACTCAGTGTTTTACGCAGACGACGTGTTTCCCCACTCGCTATCGCTCGTGTGGAAAGTTTCACGTCTAGTGCGTAAAACACGTTCATTTTGCAACTTGAACCTTAAATAGCTTTTTTCTAATTTGCTATCTTAACAAAGCCGTTACCGCATCCATTTTGAGTGCGGTCATGAACCATTACCAAACCCGAAATCAACTTTTTTTCGGTTGGTGACATTGCACGAAATGTCAGTGTGAGTTTAAGGTTATAGTCAATGACACTAATGACATTTTCGGCAATTTGCCGTATTTCTGGCGGAGTGCAGGAACAACTTCAATTGCGAACGCTTGCGAAAAATGACATTTATGGTGAGTCTACTTGATTCAAATTTAAAATGTTGTTTTAAATGTATGCTTTGCAATAAACTGTTACCAACTGTTACAAAATTCCCTAAATTACCAAAATTGATTTTATTTGTAGTAAAATGGTATTTAACTTGCAAATTAGAAAAAATTACATAAAAACTCGTTTTATAAAACTTCCGAGCACTCGTCCTTCACAGCACTCCTGCCTTCGGCAGTCGTGCTGCAAACTGGACTCGTGTGGAAATACAAGTTTTTTAAAACTCGTGTTTTAATATGCTATGTTAGTATCTCAAACGCAAAATGCGTTTACTAAAATAACTATTATAGTACCTATATTATGTAACAAGGTTTATAAACGTCACTTTAGTAACGATTTTTTTAGGCACGAGGGTGCGTAGCGCAGTGAGTGTTTAATAAACGAGTGTCTAGACCAGCTTACATAATGTGTTACATACTATACTTTTTCTATGACCACAAATTTAGACAATATAACATATTGTTTCATTAAGATTTTGAATATTATGTTAGGTTAAATTACGCTTGACAAACGTCAAAGTTAACTGTTGAAAACTAACTTGATTTTAGATTTGGCTGTGGATAATAAAGCAAATACTGTCTGAACCGAACTTCACCCCGTTACTAAAACGTAGTTGCCAACTTCAGATCGTGATTAAGAGGCTCTTTAGTCACAGGTTATGAAGACGTGATTAAAAGGTCACTTAGCTACGTGTATGTTAGTATGTTATATGCCATTTTAGTTATAGAAGTAGAAAAACATATTTATAAGGCAGCAAATGAAGCTTTCGAGAAGCGAAACAAAAAAATAGGTAATAAAATCTGGAGTAATGCAAAAATTGAAAACCTAGTACAAATTAAGAAAGCTTTGTGTGTAACAGTACTAACAGTTAAAAAGGTAAAAAGGCCTATAGAGAAGTAAAATGAATTAGAAGATCAATATAAGCGAAAAAGTGAGATAAAAATTGTCAAGATATCAATACGTAGGTACATAGGTGTAAGAAAAGTCATGGAAGTGTGGAAATTTATAAGGAATTGGAATGAAACTCCTACTCACTTCCAACAAATCCTGAAGATGCCTGAGGTTGTGTGTACATTTCGTGTGCTTAGAATCGAGTCTGGAAATAAACGAATTAATTTTTTTACACTGCTTGATTGTATAGCGTAGATACCTCTTTCTCTTCCTTAGGTAGTCATTATTACCTGGTTGTAAAAACTGTAAGTTAGATTTAACGTATTTACCCAGACTGCTATTGTCGACGGAATATAAGTTTTATTGTATAGCTAGCAACCGTTTTACCAACCAACAAATGACATGCAATGCTTTATTTTATTCACTGGTAAATCCATGAACTTATGGCTATCATTTCTAAATTCACTATATCGATAAGGAGTGAAATGTTCTACTTGTACATTAATTGCAAAGTAGCACTGGGTACAATTATAACTATTACCAAATGGTAAGTTGTACTATGGATTACAGATTTTTCATTACAAACACATGGACTCTAGTGTTCAGATGGCTGATGCCCTTCTAAACAAATGATTTAGTAGAACTCAGGATATTGCTTGTTTTTAAATGTATGTTCTTACTGGCTGATTTAAACATTTTCCAACCTAATACCTTACAAATATTGGTGTTTTTTTACATTTTTGGTCTTATGTTTATACATTTTTCTTATTGTTTGCAAGCAAGGAATATTTTACTTCATTATCAACTTGGATTTGTTCTTGAAACACAGCATTTGATTACCATCACATTATATCTACCATCAATGTCATCTATTGTTATTTTATATATTTCATTATCAACTGTGGTAAAATTGCGTTTGGGTTTGGTTTTGAAGTACGGGGGTTTAATTACTGCGGATTTATTTTTATCATCGGTGCCATATGTTGTCATTTTTACAATTCATTATCAATTATGTTAACCAACCATTTAGGTTTCTTCTTAAAATACGGTATGTTCTTTACCATCATATTTGTTTATCATCAGTGTCGTTTATTGTCATTTTACACAATTCATGGTCAATTATGATAACAGTCGCTTGGATTTGTTCTTAAAATGCAGACTTTTAATTACCACCCATATCGCCTATTGTTAATTTACACAAGTCATTATCAACTATGGTAAAGGTTTCTTTGAATTCATTTTTGAAAAACATTCGTTCTTGAAAGACGGAATTTTATATACCATCATATTATTTTTAGAGATCCTGTATATAGTTTACTAAGAGTTGGGCAAACAGCCTCATTTGACAAGCAATTTTGATCCAAATTAGATATTTGACATATGTCGAACAAAGAGGTTATAGGAACCAATCTTGCTAACTTGCTTTTGATGGGAGAGTTTTCAGAGTATTGATCATTCTTAGAATCTCTAAAACCGACTATTAGGAATATACGCCCAATTTAGTTAAAATTTAGATTTGCATATGCGATACTTTCGGTCGTAATATGTAACAAAATATGTAAATTAGGCACTTTTATCACACATGCCTTGTAAAAAGTGATCCAAACCAATCAAAATGTATCCCGCTGTTTGCCCAACTCTTAGTAACCTATATACAGGTACTCTAATTATTTTTTACCATCACTGCCATCTATTGTCAAGCATTATCAACTACAGTAAACATTCATTTGGGTTTGTTTTCGAAATACGGAATTTTTTTTATTAGAAAACTATTAACTATGCTTCATATTAGTTTGGATTTTTCCTGAAATACAGTATTTTAATTACTATCACACGATTTTTATCGTAAAAATCTTTTATTGTCACTACCATGACTTTCGTCTATTGTCATTATATAACGGGTGTTCATAAACAGTTGTCATCCCAGTTGCTTTGAAAAACAAAATGTTATATCTTTGATTAATTCGTGCACCACAATGAAACGTCATTGAGTACTGTCATAGCGCAGTTTTTCTCAGTTATAATAGACATACGTTTTTGAAGTCAAAACCTACTGGGATGACGACTGTTTATGAACACCCGTTACATGTCATTATCAACTATGGTGAACATTCGTTTGAATTTGTTTTTGCAATACGGCATTTTATTTACCATTACATCATTTTACCATCTATTGTCATTTCTATTTGTTAATTATGATTTTACCATCACTGCCATCTATTGTTAATGCATTATCACTGCATTATCAACTACGGAAAACACTCGTTTGGGTTTGTTTTCAAATACAGCATTTTTATTACAAAACTATTAACTATGCTACATATTAGTTTCGATTTATTCCTGATATATGGTATTTTGATTACCATCATATTATTTTGATGGTTAAAATATTTTATTGTCACTTTATACAATTCATTATCAACTATGGTAAACACTCGTTTGCATTTATTCTTGAAATACCGTATTATAATTACCATTATTTTGGTCATCATTATCCGCTATGGTAAACATTCGTTGGGAATTGATCATAAAATGGCATTTGAATTATCATCGTATTATTTTTACAATTAATGTCATCTGTTGTCGTCATAGACAAGTCTTAATTAACTATGGTAAACAGTTGTTGGTCCAACTGCAGTATAAGGTCTTGCTATTGCGCATGTCCGCCAGTCTGATTCTGATCGGTTGTTGATGTGCCCGTGACTAGTTGAATTAGCCTTTTCCAAGTACGTCACATAGACGTCATAGCTCCGTCCAACAACAGCT
>CALNHX010011999.1:0-28183 GCA_940337035.1 Agriotes lineatus
CGTTGGCAGTCCATGTTTATATGGCCAAACGTTAAAACGAATGTCGTCTTTGAATAAATATTAGGGAATTAAATAAACTCATACAAAATAATTAAAATTTTTACATTATTTAGAATACTCCTACCTATTTTCAAAATAAAATGAGGAGCATATTATGTGCATGTATTATAACTTTGGGTGCATATACTCAACAAAATATATGCATATATATGCGCATATTTTCGTACATTTGAGTGCATATAATTATCAGCTTTAGTTATGATACTCACAACATTCCTAGATATGTTAATAGCTATAACAACACTAGTGCTGTTAAATGCATCTTAAAGCAACTCGTAAGGAGTTATTATCATAGTAACATAATAGGATAATATAATAGTAATTTGCGAATCAAGTAACGTTATCAAGCTTTTTACATTACGAGAGAATAGTTTGAATGACCGAGAGACGTTACGAGCGAGTTCTTTAAAATTCTCGAGTAATGTAGAAAGCAGATAACGTTACGTATATCGTAACACGGTTTATATTATCCTAAAATGCTAATATTTCTCAAAAAATTGATTTTTTTTAAATAATGACACAACATCGAAACTTATATTTGCTATGGCTGCGGTGGTATCACACAATACTGTATTGTTGGTAGCACTGTCAGGTTATGATAATTCGATATTAGCAGTTTAAGTTTTGCGTCCGTCTGTGTCAAATAATAAACAAAACCTAACTTATTAACATCGAATTTGACAGACTGACATTGTCACTAACAATACACGTCAGTACTGCCAACATGTGATTAAATGCTAATAAAGTATCGGTATGTTATTTTTCTTAACAACGCTTGTGCTGTTAAATGCATCTTAACGCAACTCGTGCTAAGGAGTTATTATCACATATAATCTCATAAGCGCATTAATTCTTTCCGGAATTTTTTTGAGTGCGTTCCAACAACGTCGTATTAATTTGCGCAAGCGGGACGCGAGGACAAATTAGGACGTTGTTGGAATGCACGAAAAATAATTTTTAGACGACCACGTATGAAAGTAACATTATCGCGACAGCAGCCTACTACAGAAAGTTGACAATTTCATACACTAGCACGATATTATATCGTGCTAGTCATATCGTAACGGCACAAAGTTATTCACATCACGGCCTCATCACGGCCTGCTTAATTGTGTGACAAACGTCACTTTGACGTTTGTCACACAATTAAGCAGACCGTGATTCAAATAATCCAGACGCTTTTGCTTTATTCGTTGCTCTGCTTCCAACAAGCTCTAATTTTTTATAATTGTACCAATAATAATATAACGATCAATTTTGCAAACAAAACAAAAACAATTCTTAAAAATAGAATTTACTTTGGGTGGTCGTCTAAAAAATAGTGTTCATAACTCGCCCGAAAGTGCAAATATCTGTGCGCGTGTTTTAGATCCACTCGGGCTTCGCTTCGCTACGCCCTCGTTTGTCTAATCAACACTCGCACGATACTTGCTACTTTCGACGCTTGTCATGAAAATAACTATTCCGGATATGAATTAATGCTCGAATGCAGATTCGGTAAGAAAATCGTAACGACACAAACCCTCACAGTTAGGTTAGTCTACATACCAAAAATTTCCAAGATATTTTTGTTGTTGTCTTGGTTACGGCTCTTGAACTAATCTTTCTATTGGTCATTAATGAGTGTCGTACAATTTTCATAGTAACATAATAGGATAAAATAAATAATTATACTTCATTTCAATGTCAACTACTAAGCCTTGGTAATGTCAACTACTAGAACATTCTATTTTTCGACTGTCAAGCACTGACGATTCATTAATTTGTAGCTAAAGTTAAAGAAAAATAGGTGTTTATGGCCTTTAGACTGTTCAGTTCGCTAAAACTAACATACTCTAAAAAAATTTCATTAAAATCTTATTTAATTGGAATGGAAAAATTGCACTTTTGGTATTTTGACAATTTCGAAAATCGCAATTTTCTAAATAAATGTATTTCAATGTCATCTACTAAGCCTTGGCAATGTCAACTACTAGAACATTCTATTTTCCGAGTGTCGAGCACTAACGATTTATTAATTTGTAGCTAAAGTTAAAGAAAATTGGCGTTTATGGCCTTTAGACTGTTCAGTTCGCTAAAACTAACATACTCTAAAAAAAATTCATTGAAATCTTATTTAATTGGAATGGAAAAATTGCACTTTTTGTATTTTGACAATTTCGAAAATCACAATTTTCTAAATAAATGTATTTCAATGTCATCTACTAAGCCTTGGCAATGTCAACTATACTAGAACATTCTATTTTCCGAGTGTCGAGCACTAACGATTTATTAATTTGTAGCTAAAGTTAAAGAAAATTGGCGTTTATGGCCCTTAGACTGTTCAGTTCGCTAAAACTAACATACTCTAAAAAAATTTCATTGAAATCTTATTTAATTGGAATGGAAAAATTGCACTTTTTGTATTTTGACAATTTCGAAAATCGCCATTTTCTAAATAAATGTATTTCAATGTCAAATATACAGTACACCCCACCCAAGAAAAGCGCCCTTCCGTGCTTTCCAAGAATACTTCGATACTCAGCATCACTCCGTTTCGCTAATACAATGAAATGCTGTGAACCAGTTATTTATAAAAAAAAAAATAAACAAAAAAAAAATTTTTTTTGCCGACGACCATAGCTCAAAAGTTGATGTTGCCTTCATTTTCGGAGGACCTATCGTATGAAAACGATCCAAGACTTCAGGAAGGTTCCTGGCGACCGGAATCGTGTACACATACGAACATACATCCCCTGCACAGCACGTTTAGGCACCCCCCAATACGGGGGATTGATCTAGTGGGCTGGGATCTTCACCAAAAGATTCGCACCGCCGAGACGGAGATTTGATATAGTGGGTTCATTAGTCGGTTGGCTCGAATTTTAGAGATGTTTGACTCAGAGTGGTTTTCTATATGAGGGAATTTCAATACTTCGTACACTTCGTGTCGAAGTAAAATATACGGTACACCCCAACCAAGAAAAGCGCCCTTCCGTGCTTTCCAAGAATACTTCGATACTCAGCATCACTCCGTTTCGCTAATACAATGAAATGCTATGAACCAGTTATTTACAAAAAAAAAACAAAGAAAACTTTTTTTTTGCCGACGACCATAGCTCAAAAGTTGATGTTGCCTTCATTTTCGGAGGACCTATCGTATGAAAACGATCCAAGACTTCAGGAAGGTTCCTGGCGACCGGAATCGTGTACACATACGAACATACATCCCCCGCACAGCACGTTTAGGCACCCCCCAATACGGGGGATTGATCTAGTGGGCTGGGATCTTCACCAAAAGATTCGCACCGCTGAGACGGAGATTTGATATAGTGGGTTCATTAGTCGGTTGGCTCGAATTTTAGAGATATTTGACTCAGAGTGGTTTTCTATATGAGGGAATTTCAATACTTCGTACACTTCGTGTCGAAGTAAAATATACGGTACACCCCAACCAAGAAAAGCGCCCTTCCGTGCTTTCCAAGAATACTTCGATACTCAGCATCACTCCGTTTCGCTAATACAATGAAATGCTATGAACCAGTTATTTACAAAAAAAAAACAAAGAAAACTTTTTTTTTGCCGACGACCATAGCTCAAAAGTTGATGTTGCCTTCATTTTCGGAGGACCTATCGTATGAAAACGATCCAAGACTTCAGGAAGGTTCCTGGCGACCGGAATCGTGTACACATACGAACATACATCCCCCGCACAGCACGTTTAGGCACCCCCCAATACGGGGGATTGATCTAGTGGGCTGGGATCTTCACCAAAAGATTCGCACCGCCGAGACGGAGATTTGATATAGTGGGTTCATTAGTCGGTTGGCTCGAATTTTAGAGATATTTGACTCAGAGTGGTTTTCTATATGAGGGAATTTCAATACTTCGTACACTTCGTGTCGAAGTAAAATATACGGTACACCCCACCCAAGAAAAGCGCCCTTCCGTGCTTTCCAAGAATACTTCGATACTCAGCATCACTCCGTTTCGCTAATACAATGAAATGCTATGAACCAGTTATTTACAAAAAAAAAACAAAGAAAACTTTTTTTTTGCCGACGACCATAGCTCAAAAGTTGATGTTGCCTTCATTTTCGGAGGACCTATCGTATGAAAACGATCCAAGACTTCAGGAAGGTTCCTGGCGACCGGAATCGTGTACACATACGAACATACATCCCCTGCACAGCACGTTTAGGCACCCCCCAATACGGGGGATTGATCTAGTGGGCTGGGATCTTCACCAAAAGATTCGCACCGCCGAGACGGAGATTTGATATAGTGGGTTCATTAGTCGGTTGGCTCGAATTTTAGAGATATTTGACTCAGAGTGGTTTTCTATATGAGGGAATTTCAATACTTCGTACACTTCGTGTCGAAGTAAAATATACGGTACACCCCAACCAAGAAAAGCGCCCTTCCGTGCTTTCCAAGAATACTTCGATACTCAGCATCACTCCGTTTCGCTAATACAATGAAATGCTATGAACCAGTTATTTACAAAAAAAAAAACAAAGAAAACTTTTTTTTTGCCGACGACCATAGCTCAAAAGTTGATGTTGCCTTCATTTTCGGAGGACCTATCGTATGAAAACGATCCAAGACTTCAGGAAGGTTCCTGGCGACCGGAATCGTGTACACATACGAACATACATCCCCCGCACAGCACGTTTAGGCACCCCCCAATACGGGGGATTGATCTAGTGGGCTGGGATCTTCACCAAAAGATTCGCACCGCTGAGACGGAGATTTGATATAGTGGGTTCATTAGTCGGTTGGCTCGAATTTTAGAGATATTTGACTCAGAGTGGTTTTCTATATGAGGGAATTTCAATACTTCGTACACTTCGTGTCGAAGTAAAATATACG
The DNA here is from genome assembly GCA_940337035.1 of Agriotes lineatus. Classification (NCBI taxonomy): domain Eukaryota; kingdom Metazoa; phylum Arthropoda; class Insecta; order Coleoptera; family Elateridae; genus Agriotes; species Agriotes lineatus. The sequence continues at coordinate 4,912 of CALNHX010011999.1, forward strand.
GTACACCCCACCCAAGAAAAGCGCACTTCCGTGCTTTTCAAGAATACTTCGATACTCAGCATCACTCCGTTTCGCTAATACAATGAAATGCTATGAACCAGTTATTTACAAAAAAAAACAAAGAAAACTTTTTTTTGCCGACGACCATAGCTCAAAAGTTGATGTTGCCTTCATTTTCGGAGGACCTATCGTATGAAAACGATCCAAGACTTCAGGAAGGTTCCTGGCGACCGGAATCGTGTACACATACGAACATACATCCCCTGCACAGCACGTTTAGGCACCCCCCAATACGGGGGATTGATCTAGTGGGCTGGGATCTTCACCAAAAGATTCGCACCGCCGAGACAGAGATTTGATATAGTGGGTTCATTAGTCGGTTGGCTCGAATTTTAGAGATATTTGACTCAGAGTGGTTTTCTATATGAGGGAATTTCAATACTTCGTACACTTCGTGTCGAAGTAAAATATACGGTACACCCCACCCAAGAAAAGCGCCCTTCCGTGCTTTCCAAGAATACTTCGATACTCAGCATCACTCCGTTTCGCTAATACAATGAAATGCTATGAACCACTTATTTACAAAAAAAAAACAAAGAAAACTTTTTTTTTGCCGACGACCATAGCTCAAAAGTTGATGTTGCCTTCATTTTCGGAGGACCTATCGTATGAAAACGATCCAAGACTTCAGGAAGGTTCCTGGCGACCGGAATCGTGTACACATACGAACATACATCCCCTGCACAGCACGTTTAGGCACCCCCCAATACGGGGGATTGATCTAGTGGGCTGGGATCTTCACCAAAAGATTCGCACCGCCGAGACGGAGATTTGATATAGTGGGTTCATTAGTCGGTTGGCTCGAATTTTAGAGATATTTGACTCAGAGTGGTTTTCTATATGAGGGAATTTCAATACTTCGTACACTTCGTGTCGAAGTAAAATATACGGTACACCCCACCCAAGAAAAGCGCCCTTCCGTGCTTTCCAAGAATACTTCGATACTCAGCATCACTCCGTTTCGCTAATACAATGAAATGCTATGAACCAGTTATTTACAAAAAAAAAAACAAAGAAAACTTTTTTTTTGCCGACGACCATAGCTCAAAAGTTGATGTTGCCTTCATTTTCGGAGGACCTATCGTATGAAAACGATCCAAGACTTCAGGAAGGTTCCTGGCGACCGGAATCGTGTACACATACGAACATACATCCCCCGCACAGCACGTTTAGGCACCCCCCAATACGGGGGATTGATCTAGTGGGCTGGGATCTTCACCAAAAGATCTGCACCCCCGAGACGGAGATTTGATATAGTGGGTTCATTAGTCGGTTGGCTCGAATTTTAGAGATATTTGACTCAGAGTGGTTTTCTATATGAGGGAATTTCAATACTTCGTACACTTCGTGTCGAAGTAAAATATACGGTACACCCCACCCAAGAAAAGCGCCCTTCCGTGCTTTCCAAGAATACTTCGATACTCAGCATCACTCCGTTTCGCTAATACAATGAAATGCTATGAACCAGTTATTTACAAAAAAAAAAACAAAGAAAACTTTTTTTTTGCCGACGACCATAGCTCAAAAGTTGATGTTGCCTTCATTTTCGGAGGACCTATCGTATGAAAACGATCCAAGACTTCAGGAAGGTTCCTGGCGACCGGAATCGTGTACACATACGAACATACATCCCCCGCACAGCACGTTTAGGCACCCCCCAATACGGGGGATTGATCTAGTGGGCTGGGATCTTCACCAAAAGATCTGCACCCCCGAGACGGAGATTTGATATAGTGGGTTCATTAGTCGGTTGGCTCGAATTTTAGAGATATTTGACTCAGAGTGGTTTTCTATATGAGGGAATTTCAATACTTCGTACACTTCGTGTCGAAGTAAAATATACGGTACACCCCACCCAAGAAAAGCGCCCTTCCGTGCTTTCCAAGAATACTTCGATACTCAGCATCACTCCGTTTCGCTAATACAATGAAATGCTATGAACCACTTATTTACAAAAAAAAAACAAAGAAAACTTTTTTTTTGCCGACGACCATAGCTCAAAAGTTGATGTTGCCTTCATTTTCGGAGGACCTATCGTATGAAAACGATCCAAGACTTCAGGAAGGTTCCTGGCGACCGGAATCGTGTACACATACGAACATACATCCCCTGCACAGCACGTTTAGGCACCCCCCAATACGGGGGATTGATCTAGTGGGCTGGGATCTTCACCAAAAGATTCGCACCGCCGAGACAGAGATTTGATATAGTGGGTTCATTAGTCGGTTGGCTCGAATTTTAGAGATATTTGACTCAGAGTGGTTTTCTATATGAGGGAATTTCAATACTTCGTACACTTCGTGTCGAAGTAAAATATACGGTACACCCCACCCAAGAAAAGCGCCCTTCCGTGCTTTCCAAGAATACTTCGATACTCAGCATCACTCCGTTTCGCTAATACAATGAAATGCTATGAACCACTTATTTACAAAAAAAAAACAAAGAAAACTTTTTTTTTGCCGACGACCATAGCTCAAAAGTTGATGTTGCCTTCATTTTCGGAGGACCTATCGTATGAAAACGATCCAAGACTTCAGGAAGGTTCCTGGCGACCGGAATCGTGTACACATACGAACATACATCCCCTGCACAGCACGTTTAGGCACCCCCCAATACGGGGGATTGATCTAGTGGGCTGGGATCTTCACCAAAAGATTCGCACCGCCGAGACGGAGATTTGATATAGTGGGTTCATTAGTCGGTTGGCTCGAATTTTAGAGATATTTGACTCAGAGTGGTTTTCTATATGAGGGAATTTCAATACTTCGTACACTTCGTGTCGAAGTAAAATATACGGTACACCCCACCCAAGAAAAGCGCCCTTCCGTGCTTTCCAAGAATACTTCGATACTCAGCATCACTCCGTTTCGCTAATACAATGAAATGCTATGAACCAGTTATTTACAAAAAAAAAAACAAAGAAAACTTTTTTTTTGCCGACGACCATAGCTCAAAAGTTGATGTTGCCTTCATTTTCGGAGGACCTATCGTATGAAAACGATCCAAGACTTCAGGAAGGTTCCTGGCGACCGGAATCGTGTACACATACGAACATACATCCCCCGCACAGCACGTTTAGGCACCCCCCAATACGGGGGATTGATCTAGTGGGCTGGGATCTTCACCAAAAGATCTGCACCCCCGAGACGGAGATTTGATATAGTGGGTTCATTAGTCGGTTGGCTCGAATTTTAGAGATATTTGACTCAGAGTGGTTTTCGATATGAGGGAATTTCAATACTTCGTACACTTCGTGTCGAAGTAACTACTAAGTCTTGGTAATGTCAACTACTAGAACTTTTCTATTTTTCGACTGTCAAGCACTGACGGTTTATTAATTTGTAGCTAAAGTTAAAGAAAAATAAGTGTTTATGGCCTTTAGACTGTTCAGTTGGGTAAAACTACCACACTCTAGAAAAATCTCATTGAAATCTTACTTAATTGGAATGGAAAAATAGCACTTTTTGGATTTTGACAATTTCGAAAATCGCCATTTTCAAAATAAATGTATTTCAATGTCAACTACTAAGCCTTGGCAATGTCAACTACTGGAACTTTCTATTTTTCGAGTGTCAAGCACTGACGATTTATTAATTTGTAGCTAAAGTTAAAGAAAAATAGGTGTTTATGGCCTTTAGACTGTTCAGTTGGCTAAAACTAACACACTCTAAAAAAATCTCATTGAAATCTTACTTAATTGGAATGGAAAAATAGCACTTTTTGGATTTTAACAATTTCTAAAATCGCCATTTTTTAAATAAATAAAAATGACAGGGTATATATATGATAGGGGCTAAATAGGTTTTTAGACAAGTACAAATTATTGACGTAAAAAGTTTTTTTGAAAAATCAAAAACAAAAAATTGTCTCCTATGATGCCGACTTTTTGGCGGTCGCTGTATAGTTTTGGCCCCATCGGTATATTGTAAGAACCTAGACATTGAAATTACATCAAGTTAAAGTAATCTTTTAAAAAGTAAATTTAACACAAGATTTAGTAAATTGAACTCAAATGCAGGTTTCAAGTAGAACATAGAAAATAGGTATTATGTGACAAAAGCTATTACTGCAATATTTTAAAAGTGTAGCAGCAAAACTCGCAACAAAGAAGCAAACTATATTATTACATGCGGCTTCTTAGGACAGACGCGGCGAACTGTGAGAATCAGAGCACAAAATTGATAAACTAATGCTCACGATTACAAGAATAGGAATTAATTTAGAAAATTTCTCTTTGCTTTAGTATGTTGGTAATTGCAATATAATTGGTACTTCCAGATGATTTTTTTCCTATAGTTATTAGATAACCGTATATTTAGATTAATTACTTTTTAACGTTTTGTTGATATAACAAAATTACGCCAACAAATTGAAAATTTTGTCTCGAAGTAAAAATGTTAATGCAATTTAGAATAACTTGTCGAGAGGGATTTTTATTAAATAATTATTTACAATTAGAATCGTGAAAAAACTATACAAAATCGTCGAATCAGTATTTCACATGGAGGAGGTTTCGAGGATATATTCGAAATTCAGGCAACCCAAATGACAATCTCTAACTTGACTACCTGAGGATTATAAGTGATTGACAGGTCATTAACTTTACCTGATATCAAAGAATATATCTATATTCTTTGCTGATATACAACTGAGCGGAATTAGTTTATGCAAAAATAATTTGAGTAGCAGTTCGGTATAATTACAATGACAAAATTAATTATCTTCTGTAATAGTGTATTGAAAACTTTTATTTTATTTTTAAACAACATTGTAATACATTTGTTGACCAGAAACTTATTATTTTATTAGTAGAAGTCGGCTACCTGTATAGAAATTAAAAATTTACGGAAATTGTCAGCTAAGACAGAATTAATCTTTTTTTGTTTTTGTGAATGGCTTATGTTTTCAAAATTGCAACAAAGGGTGTTGACTTAGTGAAATTAACAATAAAAAGCAATACATTAGTTATTTTTAAATAACTACTCAGCTTCCATTTCTAAATTCATTAAAACAATAATTAAATTATAGATTTACATGTAGTTTGTTCTAACTGTTTAGAGCTTATCCTAGAAGAGTTACACCTCCAAGATATTCAATGATGATTAAAATCCAATTAACCAAAACAAGTGCAAGGATATAATAGTCTTCTCAACAGTGGTTCATATATTATTTTTTCGACGACTGACATCGAAAGTAGATTTTTCTCACTGTCATTTGACAACAGAAAGTTGACATTTGCCGCTGAGCGTGCGTTTTCATCTTTTTGCCGCTCGCCGAGCGTTTTGGGTTTCCGCGTGAACAAAATAGGTAGCCACGTCCGAATGTTTCCTTGACAACGCCCGTCATTTGTGGAAATAATCGCGTCACATGTCATATAGACTGCGCGAGTAATGTTAACTTGATTGTCAATTAATTTTTGCGATAAAACGAAATTTGATATTTTCCTTTAATAATCTGCTCAGTCGTCGAAAAAATAGTATGTATGTTTCGAGCTAAAAGTGCGCTTGCCGCTTTTGCATGATTGCTGGTTTCGACTTCGTCTCAACCAGCAATATTCATGCGCAAGCGGCAAGAATGCACTTTCAGCTCTTAACATACAATATACTATTTCCTACGACTGCTTCTAAAATCAAGCTTTCCGCCTTGTTGACGTACGTCAAAAATTGATTGTTTTGAATCAGTTCATTGCGGCAGCCCTCATACGTAAGTATATAATCGTGAATCGTAATACATAGCAACATACATAAATTTTATATATGCTTTCATGATTATATACCTAAGTCGGCTAGTGGTCAGCTATTTGAAAACGTCAAAGTTGACAGCTGTCACTGTGAATTTGATGTAAACCTTTTTCGCGATTTAAAGTTACTTGTGCTTTATTTTGTGTATTGTATGTGTTTTAAGTGTCAATAAAAATAAGAAATGGGCGATAAAATATCCAATTCTGATGTAAAAATTTGCACGTTGCTGGAAATTTTAGAAATGGCAAAAAACACCAGTTTAAACCTATTTTCGAAAATTTTACAGTCGTAGGAAAAATTTTGTATGCAACATGAGCGAAAAATGCAATAGGCGTTCGTTCGAGTTTTTTCGGACCTCGCTTCGCTCGGCCCGAAACTTTCGAACTCACGCCTAATGCATCATTTTTCGCTCTAGGTACATAAATAACTATTTCACACTACTATACGAGGTACACTGCTAAAGTTCTCGGAATCGAGTACTCCTTGCATTGCCAGCGTCCTGCAATTGTCATATTCGTAAAATTTGACGTTATTAATCTATAATTCAGTTGACAGTTCGATTTCAAACCGAGCAGTTTCGTTTCAACAGAATTTGACAGAATACTAATTGTGTGAAAAATGGAAATTTCGAATCGTGATCTTCGAGTGATGATCTTTTATCAATATCAATACGGTTTAACACCGCAGTAATGTGTAGAAAAACTTAGTTCGTTATTTGGGGATGAAACACCATCCAAAACTACGGTTTACAAATGGTTCGCAGAATTCAAGCGTGGAAGACCTACGTTTGATGACTATCTTCGCGAAGGTCGTTCATCCACCTCTGTTGTCGCGAAAAATATCGATGCTGTGCGTGAAATGATTTTTTCTACAACTGACACATAAAAGTGACATTAACGTTTCAATAAGTATGCGTGAAATTGCGTTTCACACACTAGATACACTAACTTTTTTGTTATATATTTCGGGTACCCGGGTACTGCTTTTGGGTACCCGGGTTTCATTTTAGACCGGGTACGACATCCCTAATTTTTACTACTAACTTAATTTGATTTTTCAAATTATCTAGGGCCGGTTGCAGAAAGCAATGTTAAGTCTGGTGTTAGCTAACGTCGCGTCAAAGTGAACAAAAACGAATCAAATTTTGTTTACTAATGTATTAGTTACCATAAGCATTTGAGATTTGATGCGTTTTTGTTCACTTTGACGTCGCGTTAGCTAACACCACGCTTAACATTGCTTTCTGCAACCGGCCCTTAGTGTCACAATGTCAATGAGGTAAGTTCTGGGTAAAACCTTTTGCAGATTTTTTTTCATAAGTTTCAGAATCCATGTCTTCTACTTTATTTTCTACTTCTAATCTGTAGTTTTCATCAACTGTAGCAAAAGTTCGTCTTTTAAAAGATTTCCCTAAAATACATAATTATTTGAGGTTTTTTAACTGTACATTTATTACTCATATAATCCATTATAGGTACTTAACGTTTGCTGTTCAATTTTGCAGTATATTGTTTTTGACGTGGCGTAAAAAGTTGTTTAGTAAAATATCCAGGAGCTTCGCTGACTATAGATGTTTCAATTTGACATAAGAAATTGCCTTTAGTATTATAAGATATAGCTGCAGCTTTACATCTACATTCGTAGGAATTCTTTAACGAAAAGTTTATCTTTTTTCCTGTAATTTGATTACTACTATCAATCACTTTTATTTTTTTTAATATACCTGGTGTCACTATAAATCATCATAAAAAAACGTCAAGTATATCAATGTATTTGCAGTTTGTTTCGGATAAATTGATAGAACTTAAACTATAAAAATATAGCTATGTAAGCTTTCATGCTTTAAACGTATTTTGTTAAAAATTATTTATGCGAAAGATATGTATGCTCCATTTTCCACTTTGCGAAATAAATTACAATAGTTGATTCTGGAAACTTTAGGGTCATCGTTATTTCAAAATGCAAGATCGCCTTATACCGTTTACTTGCTTGGTCATAACCAGGTTAAATTGGCATACGTGCCTGTACAAACAAAGGGCGAAATTCCGTAGCTGATACTAAATACAGATAACGATCATTAGCGTAGCAGTCATCTCTCATTTATAATAGTAATTGATGTTTTCAAATTCGTCTACTAATTACCTATGCGAAAAGCACAAGAATTCTGTCTATAAATAGTTAATTATATTAGTCCCCAACTTATTGATTACAACATATCAATTGCATCAAAAGATTTCAGTTAAAATTATTTAATTTGGTGATTCGAAAACAAATGTAAGGATGTATTGGGCTAACTTGGTTTTAAATAAAAGGTTCCTCACAGGTAGTAGATTAACAGATAAGGTACTTAGCGATATAATCCGCTTTCGACATTTCCATTGAAAGCAAAGAGGTGTATCTAAAGTTGCCTAGACATGAAATTCAAGGCGCAAAAGAAAATTTACCTTACCCGCTATGGAAATCTATAAGCTCTCCAAAGCCGCCTTAAAATCAACTTACCGGTAGCAGCAGCGGCTTCAGCACCTTCTTCGTTCACTTCTATAAATGCTTTTTGGATTGCTTTAGTAACAAGGAGAGATTCCGAATTCTCAGAAATTTGGGAAAAGTTGGCTTCTGCAGAAAATATTACTCCAAGACCCATCTGGATAAGAATACGTGTAAATTAGTAACAAATTCCTGCTTTTGTGCAATCACAAACCGTCGTTTATCGGAATTTTGAAAAATGATTGTCTGTTCTCCAATGCTGTTATTACTCAGCTCGGTTAAAACATTCCGCAGAACCATGTTTGTTTCAATTTTAAACCTAGGTAACGACACTGCTACACTCTTACTTCTCATTTCGTGCGTTAAAGTTGACAGGTCAACCGTTTCCAGTTTGCTTTCCAAATCTTCGATGCCGTCTTTAGTATTGGGCAGGACGATAACCATGCTGACATCATCATTTTTGTATTTCATTTCTAAAATTTGGGCATCTAGAACCTCGTCTTCCCGATAGTTAAAAGATTTAGTGATGTGCATCATTTGGCAATTGATATCAATATCGGTGGAAATATAAAAAGGTTGTGTTGTGGTACGGTGTTTGTCAAACTGATGGGCCCAGTTGCTTTTGAAATAAATGGCATTTACAAGAACTAAGCGGGTGGAGGCGTCCAGAAACTTCGGGAGAATTAAATCTTTGATCTTCGAATTAGTTTTGTTTTCAACCCACTCATTGATGGTGTCTGCAGCCTTTTGATTGTCAGCGAAGTTGACAATTTCCGTTTCAGACAAAAACATTTGCGTCACAGACGCTGTGAAGTCCTTGTTCAACGCGAAGCCCTTCATTACATAAATTTTATTAGCTATATGTAAGGTAACATTTTCCACACTATTAAGTGCCTCCATGACACTGTTGTAGCCACTCGCGGCAACGTTCTGGTTAGGAACATGGAGGGTGCTTGCGAAACTGTCTGCTGTTTTACCAGCGGCCCCTTGATAGGCCATGGACAGAACGGCGTGGGCGCTGATGGGAGAGAAGAACACATTTCCTTTTTTCTCCTTGGAAACAATGCTGTAAAAATTGTTGGCGAACGCTGAGTTGCCTGAGGTTACTTGTGCAAGATCTGAATTGTCCATTGTGTAAGGTATAACGGAACCCGATTGACACTGTAATATTAAATTAGTCAATGATTTTTAAGTCAATTTAGAAGCTCAACGTAATTACAAACTACAAAGATCTTTGTATTTTCGCACCACATGAAACCGTAAGGATAATTTGGTCACCATACTGACTAGGTTACATTATTCACCCGCTTCATCTAGAAAAAAAAGCTTGCCGTCAAGCTTTGCAGTTACATTCTTTTACATTGGTTAAGATTTAAAAGTGTTTATATTGTTCCAAAACGATATAAAGAACACACGTATGAGGTTCCTAGATCCCCCATAGGGCTCTACCCCAGGTGGAGGATAGGGAAACACATACTAGATATGGTAGGTGGGTATGTATACAGTGCCTTGATAGAGACAGTGGCGACAATAGGCACAATTTGCCACAAAATGACGGCCAATAGCCTACTAACTTTAATAAATTGAACGTTTTTGAATGGTCATGGTTACACAACGTATAAACAATATATTGGTGGCACTGTAAGTCTATGTCAAATTCGAGGTTATCGGGTTAGGTTTTGCGTCAGTTTTGACACAAACTGACGCAAAATCTAAGCTGCTAACCTCGAATTTGACACAAACTGACGCAAAACCTAACCTGCTAACCTCGATTTGATATAAACAACAAAAGCATCAACAAATTTTGCCTCTTAATGGCGACCGATTCGAGTAACCAATAAAAAAGAATACACCTATTGTCGCCACTGTGTCATATAAAGTCACTGTAGGTATGTAGGTATACTAAATTTCAAATAAGAATGCAGCAGATGGCGCTCTAAACTCAAACTCTGTTTTACACTACGAAAACATAAGTGTATTTGACTTTACAATCATTTCCACCTATATAATTCAAATAAACATTGTAGGCGAACCTTCTTTATTCACTATTTATCGGTTTTTCTTTTATATTTTCAGAATTCCTACAAAATGTCAAATTGACAATTTAACAAAATCTTTGATTTTCAGATGGTTGTAATGATGACTTCGTTTCGACCAATCACGGCCATAGTTATGATTACTGCTTAGTTCCAGATACTGCATGCTTATTTGAATTTTAGTGTAAATTTTTGTGACACCAAAAGCTAAGGCATGCAAATGTGTTCAGACAGACATTTCATGGCAATGGGATATTGTAAGAACAAAGATCAAGATGAGAGATGGAGTAGGGACAGCCACATCTCCATGTGTAAGGAAAGTCCAAAACAAAATAATTACACATACTTATTAGAAAAGAAAGAAAGAAAGAATACTAACCGGATGACCGGTTTCAAAACCGAATATAGCAAAAACATGGTATATCACAAGGTTACTAGAAACATATAATTTAGCTTAAGAAAAGGTTGCCTAGATCAGAACTGTTTCAATTATGGGGGGGGGGGGGGGGGGCTAAAAGACATCAATTACGTTAGACATATCATATGTTTACTATAAATTAAAAATTTGTTAGGTTCCGTTTCGAAACCGGTAACTCGGTATATGCGTAGCAGCAGAAACTTATTAAAAAGGAAAATGACAAGTCAAAGCAAACGCAGTGGCGTAACTACCGAGGGGGCAAAGTGGGCAGCGGCCCCCGGGCCCTGAACTTCAGGGGGCCCAACGGGCCTTCTAAAGTTTAAAGCCCGGCAGGTCCAAACTCGGTCCCGTATAAAGTTTCAATAAGTTCGCGAAAAACACTCGCTATTGTTCATTTTGCTCTGATGTTTCTGTTTATGAATTTAAAAAATTATTGAAAAATGATAACCAAAAATGCTTTGGCAAGAGTAGGACTTACACTTGGCAATTAAGGGGTCCGGTGAAAGTCACGGCCCCCGGGCCCAAAACTTGAAGTTACGCCACTGAGCAAACGATACCATTGTTCATATTTCAGAAGACAAACAAATTCAAATAATCTTAACACGAAACCCACGAAACTACACTAAAGTGAGAAATACGTGAAATGATAAGCACTTACACAGAATTTTAGGCAGAGAGGAGTCAAACTAGTCAAATTCGCCATAGACAATAACTTCACCATTATGAACACGGTTTTCAACACACACACGGAGATTGTCAAGATAATACCACAAAAGGTGAATATTTTTTGTTTATTGTAAATTGTTTAAAACAAACAATTCTCTTAAACAATTTTACCTTGGGAGGTATTTGGAAAGATTATTCAACAATATAGATGACTTCGATTTTACCCTATTCGACGGTACACTGTTAATTCAATACCGTAACTTCAAAACGATTATTATTCATTTTTTTGAAAGACGTCAATCTGCAAACTTCACTTTGACGTTTTAGCGGAAGGTCAGTCAAAGGCTACTCAATAAATTATATATCGCGCTCGCGTGAAAATTCTGCGACATTAACGATTTTCAGATACAATCAGTTTTCATTGGCATATCGTGACAAATTGGCAAATTTCTTTGGTTTGTTTATTACAGTGTTGAATATTCTACGTAAATTTTACCCAATAAACGTTATAAAAACAAAATACAGTACTTGAGCTGGTACGGTATAGGTAATCGGTATTTTACGCAACACCGAACCGCACTTACCACAGGTTGGCTTGCGTTGGGAAGCAGCGCTAAGCCCCCAATCGTCAGCAGCTAGCTCGCCGAAAGGGTAAAATTCACGTTACTCGTAAAGTTCAGCTTTGTCTTAGGATAATGAAAATTTTTATGGATATGGATCTGCCCCGTCCACGGTCGAAGCAGCGGTCTCTGGTGCAAAGAATACCTACTTACTTGAAAGCTTAATTTCTTTTCAACTAAAGGCCTAATTGCTTTATCTGTTCGAGTTCAACTTCCCCTTATACTTTCTTAACAATTGTCCAATTAATAGCTAAACGCAACTTTTGAATCTAGTGCGCCTGAAGAGCGCGTTCTCGAATTGTTTAAGCGAATTGTACTTTCACTCAAAGAAACAAAATATTGTAACTTAACGAATGAGTCTCGTTACACTCTTAAATGACTGGGGTTGCATAAAAGCAATTGCAAACTGGAAATTAAAATAGTAGCAACATGCATCACATATCCTTACATTCTGTTCCAGCAAAAATGTATTTATTTAAGTATTGCCTCAACAACTGTCATATTATGTCAAACTGTGGGTTAGTGCAGAACAGCAAGGATTTATAAAAGGGCGATCAGTTTGTAACGTTAGCCCCCTCTTCAAAGTTACCTAAGGCACAAATAGTGTGCTAGAAATTTAAATCGCGCTAATTCCTGTTACAATCTTTGCTTGCATCTCCATAGCGTTCGAATTTTCGATAAGGCAATTTTAGCCGCTATGCGCGGACTTAGCGCAAACCGGTACGCCACGCAGTTCCGTTTCCAATCCCCTCTAGAAATGGCCCGATATCGAGGTGCTGAAAGAGTATAAAAGCAACTTCCGCATTCATTTCAATCACTTGAGTCTTAGGATTCCCGAATATGTGAGCTTCTACCTGAACCTGATATAAGCCCGTCTGTCACGGTGTCCCCGAATCGCTGTGACCGTATCTTTTGCAAAAAGCGTTCGTTGCTTCAACTAGGTGTTGTAGGTCTTCTAGACTATTGGCTATGATATTGGTATCATCAGCGTAGGGTAAGTTGTTAATTGTTTCGCCATTTATGACAATACCACCGGTTTCTTCTGCCAGCGCTTTTTCAAAGATGCCCTCACTATATACATTGAACAAGAGAGGGGACAATACACATCCTTGTCTAACACCGCGATATATCTTAACCTCCTCGCTTAGATCTTCCCCGACTTTGACTCGTGCTGTTTGGTGCCGATAGAGTTTAGATATTATTCTTATATCTTTACTATCGATGTTTTTCCTCTTTAGTATCTCTAGGAGTTTTGAATATTGAACTCTGTCGAATGCTTTTTGAAGGTCGATAAAGCATATGCACATATCGTAATTCATATCTAGGCATCTTTGTCTCAGTACGTTTAGACCGAAGAGGGTTTCTCTTGTTCCCACACCTTTTCTAAAACCCATTTGTGTGTCACTCATGTCTTTTTCTAATTCCTTATAGATGCGATTATGTATTATCTTTAAAAATATTTTCAAGGTGTGACTCATCAGGGCAATGATTCTGTGGTCTGAGCATTCTCTGGCTTTGTTTTTCTTTGGTAATGTTACGAATGTTGAGGCAAGCCAATCTCTAGGAATTCTACCTGTCTCATAAATATTGTTAAACAGTTTTAATAAAACATCTATGGAGTCTTCTCCGATAAGCTTTAATAGGTCAGCAGGCACTTCATCAGGTCCTGCTGCTGTTCCGGATTTACAGTTTTTAATTGCATGTACGATTTCTTCTCTTAGTATTTCTGGGCCAGTACATTCTACGTCTGGGTTCGGCAGTTCACTCCGATTATCGTTAAAAAGTTCCTGAATATATTCACTCCACCTTGAAAGCTTGTCTTTTGGCTCTACAATCAGGTTGCCGTTCTTCCTTATCAATACATCGGGTTGCCGTCTCTTGGTCGTCCCAGTCATTACTTGGATCTTTCTATGCATATTGAAAAAATCGTATTTGTTCTCATAGGCTTCGATCTCACGACATTCGTCCATTAACCATTTTTCTTTAGCCTGTCTAATTTTACTTCTGATGTCATTGTTTATGGTCTTATAGGTTTGCACATCTTTGTTCTTATATTGGCTTCGTTTCGTCATCAGATCAAGTATCTCTTGTGTCATCCATTCTTTGTTCTTTCCTTTAATAGATTTTAAATCTGCATTTCCTGCGTCCTTCAGTACTTGTTTTATGTTTTGCCATTGCTTATCTACTGTGATATTATGTTTATGTCTTAGTCTTAGTTCGTTCAATTTGTCGTTTATGTTCTTCTTAATCTTTTCATATACTACATTGTCCTTTAGTCTTCTGGGAACCATACTTTCTTTACATGTTTTACGGACAGCTCTTTTTAGTTTTACATGTATAGCAGCTACCACTGAATTGTGATCGGATGTTATATCAGCTCCTGGATACGTTTTTACTGACTTAATAGCGTTTCTGAATCTTTTACGAATCATAATGTAGTCAATATGGTTTCTAATTATACCTGATTTACCGTCTGATGGCACAGTCCATGTATAAAGACGACGTGGGGGAAGCTGATAGAAGGTATTAGTTATTATCATGTCTTCTTTTAGACAAAACTCGATTAGTCGGTCTCCTCGGTCATTTCGAACCCCTACTCCGAACTTCCCGACCGTTCCAGTCACTTCCCCTTGGCCAACCTTCGCATTTAAGTCCCCCATTATGATGAGGACTTCGTGTTTTTTGATAGGTTTGATGACCTCATCTAGATCTTGGTAAAACGACTCTATTTCATCTTCATCCTTGTCTGCTGTAGGTGCATATACTTGAACGACATTTACTGGAACATTGTTTGACACCATTTTCAGCAAAACAATTCTACATGGCTAGTATACCTGTATTCCCAACGTTGTTAAACCAATGACACAATCCCAGCAAACCTTCAAAGGATAGTGCACTTTGCCGACCAGAGCACCGAGGAGAGCAAGCGATCTTACAGCGGTCTCCGATAAACTGTAACGGATCCATCCGTGCCACCTGTATAAATGCATTTCATATCTTTTTATTACATCTTGTTAGCAATAAAGCTTAACCGTATGTTTCATTATTTCTTAACTAAGTAGTTACGCAATATAAGTAGATAAGCTAGCACGCATTATAAGAGTCTCGTGAGTGCGGAAATGATTTCTGCGAATACAGCATAATTTCAGGCAGCGGGGTTAAAATTCGAACGATGCGAGTGTGGGGAATTGAGCGCGGGGGACACAGTCGTACCAAGACAAGCGACTCATGCATGTGCGTGGCAATTAACCAAGGTACGATGCGTCCTAATAAAGGCACTAAAGTGCACCGAATTGTGAAGTGTTAGCCTGCAATCATCGTCGCCGACACAAAGAGTTTTCTAAGTGGAAACACCTACTACGAAGGCATCAAATATTTGGGCCACACCACCAAAGGCTGCTGCCGCAGCCAGAAGAAATCCGTTGAGTTAACGCCGCAAAAGCGTTATCCTTGGGAGCAACCGAATGCTAGGTCAGTTCCTATTTGAAATTGTGATACGAAATAAGAAGCGATTGCAACATCTGTGGAATTTGTTCCAATGAATGATTGCGTATCAAAGGTAAAGGAGATTTACCTGTCAGCTGAACTCCAGAATAGCCACAAGCGCATTTCAAGAATAGACAACTTCGCCCAGTTCATTTGTGCTCGGAATTCACACACAATTCGCACTTTCGGTGTTTGACTTTCCGTATACAGTTGAACATTAGCGCACTATTTGAGGTGTTTTCATGCATGTAGCATACATCCTTTTTATTGTGTATTTTCCATATATTTTCATGCAATAATGCGAGTAGAAACAGCTGCTGCGCTTAGCTAATTAAAGTATTATTAACAGATTCACTGTATGATTGGACGTTGTTCGGTTTTGCTGTTTTATGTACGTGTATCCTCTTGTATGTGTGTTTTGCTTACAGATTATACCAGGTGTCTTAAAATGAACTACTTCTGGTATGTTATGAATTTCCCATAATGCAATACCAATAGCGATGTAACGGCACATAAAAATGTACATGCAAACAAAATGCAAAACCTACTAGATGTAATTGTTTTTAAGACACCCGGTATATATTTTTATGTAAACTGGTGGGTTTTATTGCTGGGAGTATTTGCATGCATCATTTCGGCATTCCAAGTGACAACGAGCAACTCCAAAGCAATATTAGCTTACCCTTAACTGCACTGACGATGTTAATAGAGTCTCTCCGACTATTCGAGCTAGCGAACCCAGGGCAATATAAATTAATAGTACAGTAGAGTATAGAGCTAAAGGCGGATTCCGCCCAAGGTAAACCTTACCCATTTAAGTCAAACATAGGTACCAAGCAAGCGTCACAACCTGCCAGGCGTAATATATTATTTGCGACCGTCACTAGCACCGTAATTCTTCTGATTACGTTAGATTTGTCCGCCCGTGAATTTGTAAATAAAACCCGCCATTATCGTCCGACGCAGATGTAGCCTTTTTTAGATCTAACAATTTTCAGTGCACATGAGTTATTTCATCCAAACCTACGAGTGAGCTTTTTATCTCATTTGAACTTTCTTGCAGTGGTTCCAGGGTCCCCAACCGGGACCGGGACTAACATCAGTGTCGTGTCGGTTGTCTAGCGTCCCATGAATAACAGAGAGTCGCATCAATACGCTGAACGAATTTTATTTTACAATATTTTATGTACAGAATATTGTTTCCTTAATCTACCATTATTATGTATTTAGTTAAAAAACCATTATACGATTATTTTCTATAAACTATTTATTACTGTATTTATACATTTGAGAGATAACGAACCCATTGGCATCTGGGCATACCCGAGGCAAATTTTGAGAATAAAGTGATCAAAGAAAAAATTTAAAAATCTCCGGAAAGTTACGAAACATAAGTTGAAAGTAATTTGATACTTTTGTAAATTATACAAGTGAAGCAATGAATGAGGGAGCACAAGTTGATAGATACAATATACACTGATTTCGCCACGACTTTCAATCAAGTAAAACATGATTTATTTATATCAACGTTTAATTCTGTTGGTTGTAGCGTACAGCCAACCATTCTGTTAAAAAAACTACTTAAAAAAGCTTCAGTACGTTAAAAATTAACGAAGGGCTGTCACATAGGTATTCTACTCCCTCGTGTGTACAACAGGGTAGCAACCTGAGACCATTACTATTTAAAACCTTTATTAATAATTTACCTAGCATAATACAATACTCTAAAGCACTACTATTCGCTGACGAAATAATTTTTTTTTTAATAACTCGTTTGATGATTGTAAGTTATTGCAACAAGATATCTGTGCAGGAGTGCTGGAGTATGGAAAACGAATTGTTTAATATGAATAAATGTATAGTTATGTCATTTACTGTAACGAAAAGTAAAATAACTGTCGATTACACAATTAATAACTCGATTTTAGAAAGTGTTGAAAACATTAGAGACTTGGGCGTGACTTTTACCGCAACTTTGAACTGGGATGAACATATTAAAATGTTTGTAAACATATCTTTGAAAACTCGTGGGTTCTTAATACGCACAACCTATGAATTTACAAGCATAAAACTAATAAAAGCACTGCATAACGTGAAAATTAGTTCAAAATTAGAATTCGCTTCTAAGGTCTGGAACCCGGCTGCAGTAGTCCACACACAAAAAATTTAAACAGTACAAAATAAATATATTAAGTACCAGGTGGCCATAAATATCTGATATCACATTACATTTGGAATCAACACCGCTTTATTAAAGTGATGAATCCAACTAAACTAAATGTCATTAATGGCATCACAACTAAAATTCCTATCTGTCAAAAATTATTACAGATTGCAATAAGTAATGGAGATAGAACAGAAGATTTTTATAATGGAGTCGTAAGCTAAACTGCAGAATCCGGGGCACATTCCCCTCCTCTTATTGCATTTTATTACATTGCATAGGCACCAATACTTATTGCAATTGAAATATAATACTAACCCAACATTTATAAGTAGCTAATTCCAGGGCTACCGGGATCTCAGATATTTATGGCCACCCGGTATTTATGTTTAAAGAAATATAATCGCTATCTACTCTACCATGAGTATCAAAATACGCTGGGTCAGTTTGGAATTTTCAGATTAAGCTATAGAAGAAAAATGGCGTCGATATTTTTCATCCATTAGTTATTAAACAATAGGATGGACTGTTCCACATTGCTACCCTTGATTGGGCTTTATATTTCTGCATTAAGGTGTATGCCTCGTCCATTCTTTTATTTACCATATTGTAGAACCGAATTATGAAAGAATTCGCTTATAAATAATATGTCTTATATAACTATAGTATATTACATTACAAGGCATGAAAGTGATACTTTACAGATGAGGAAGCTTGTTGAAAAATACGAGGACGTAAAGCGTCCGAGTACTTCTTCAAAGCCTCCGAGTCAAGCATGGACACTTTCATGCTGTGTAATGCATGTATTACATTTTTTCTCAAATCTCTCTTTAAGAATTTAAAAATAAAATTCTATCGCATTAAGGGGCACGACGAAGGTGACTGGTCACCTAAGTAAAGTAAAGTAAAAATGACTAGTCTTGCAAAAATCTGCAAGTGGCACTTTCACGATCATACTGAGTCTTGCCATGACCCGCTTTCTTGACGACTTTAGGAATACAAAATTATACTAACGTCAGATATCAATATTTTTGAAATACCATTCAAACCGTTTAAAAACCAAATACTACAGTTGTATGATGCGAAAAATAACATTGGTGAGTCAGATTACTTCACACTTAAAAAAGAATATTGAAAATTAATGGGTAAGAAATTAATGTTGAAATTCCTAAAAATGTGGTTGAAATTCTTGCATAACAAACCTTTAGAAGAACAATTTATAATAAATTTCGAAAATAGCATTTAATAATAAAATCAAAATAAGATAAGAGCAACGATTTTTAACATTTTTATTTAATTAGAAAAATTAAAACAGAACAAAGAAAATGCCACGTTATCGACAAAATAAACATTCATACTTCTAAAAGATGAAAATACCTTCAACAAGGAAAATAAGAAACCCACACAAACAACTCAAAACCAAAGCCACAAATTAATTAAAGTATTATATGAAAAAAAATTATAAACTGCCAAGAATATAAAAAACTAGTATGTCATAATGGAATATTAATAGAAAAGTATGGCCTCTCAAAGTTAGAAAAAATATCGTTAAAACCTATCACTGCATCATATAATAGCCCCACTTATATGATATAAAAAAAAAGAAGATCGCAACACCATTAATCAATTAAAACAAAAATTATATTACGCAATAAACCAAACACAGCATTGTCCGATCACACAGTAGACATGTTACTTAATTTTTATTTTGCACCCACGAAAATACTACATAAGTAATCAAACCTTAAAAAAGACTTTTATTAGATAGTATAATAGCTATTAACTTATCTAGAAATGTTATGAATATCATAACTGCCTCAGATGTTGTATTGAAATCCGAGGTCGCAGAACGAAGATTTTAAAACATCTAAGGCTGTTATGATTCATAACATCCGTGATTTTTTCAATAGCTTATCGGTTGCCATGTATGGTAATGGTTGCCATGTACAGTAATGGACTATTTCCATACAAATCAATACTTAGTTACCAGCCTACTTTTGTATATTCAAACAAGGGCTTAATATCCTGCAACCGATAAAAATAAAAGTTTCTCAAATTCCATAAATTACAAAACTACCATTGAAGATTTAAACAGTATTCACTACATGTTATAATTAAAATTTGAAACTAAATTTTTAAATTAAATATACTCAAAATTTAAAAATTGGCAACAAAATTTTAAATTTCAGAAAATAGTTTGAACAATCAAATTAACGTTTGTACGTTTCAATTGTTTTATACCGTCAATTAACAATTCGCATAAGGCGTTTATAATTATTACCTAAAAATAATTTAGTTGTCAAAGAGTTGAACAAAGCAAACAATAAAAATAGATCAAAAGCGTTATATTTAATTAAAGATGGAATGTTCATCAACATTTGTTCTAAGTGATATTAAAAAAAATAAAAATTTCTACATAACTTCAAAGAAGCACAAGGTAAGTAATCGATGATCGAGAAATTTCGATACAATGACTGCCAAAAACTTTTTTAAAATGTGTTAGTTTTACCTAACTGAATAATCTCAAGGTCAGAGAGCAGTTAGTTTTTTAAACTTTTAACTAAAAATTAATTTTTCAATTTTTTAAAATTGTTTTCAAAATTTCACATACCAAGACTTAATCTTAAAATTGTAACTTTTTTATGTGAAGATTTTAAATATCTATAATTGGAAAAAATAATATAAAATGTTAAATACTTTTTTAGATTTTTTATTATCTACCGAAAAGCAATATGTTTGCATAATTTTTACGTTTTTTATGCATGGCGCTTTTTAGGAGAAATATTATTCAATTCTAATTAATATCTATTTAAATGGCTTAAAGAAATTCTAATTTAGCTCTGTTAATGAATTACTGTTACAAAAATCTTGTAAATGTTCTTTTGCGGTTGGCTAAATAAGGAGATTTTTTAGAAAATGTAAATTGTATAAAGAAGAATCTCCTCATTTAGACAACTGTAAAAGAATATTTACAAGATTTTTGTAACAGTAATCCATTAATAGGGCTAGATTAGAGTTTCTAAAAGCCATTTAAATAGATATTCCTTAGAACTGAAAAATATTTCTCTAAAAAACGTAAAAATTACGAACAGTATCGGTAGATAATAAAAAGATCTAATGAAGTAATTAACATTTTATATTATTTTTCAATTATAAATCTTTAAAGTCTTCACATAAACAAATTTAAATTTTAATATTAAGTCTTAGGTTGTGAAATTTTTAAAAATATTTAAAATATTTAAAAAATAAATTTTTAGCTAAAGTTAAAAAAAATAGAGGTTTTCTGGCCTTGAGATTGTTCAGTTTGCTAAAGATAACACACTCTAAGGAAATATCATTGATATCTTACTTAATGTCCGAAAAATAATACTTTTTAGATTTTGACAATTTCTAAAAACGCCATTTTCTAAATAAGTAAAAATCACTTGGAATATATGATAGGGGTTAAATTTTAAATTGGTTTTTAAAACAGGCACAAATTATTGACGCAAAGATTTTTTGAAATACAAAAATACATTTTTTGCCCATATTATGCCGACTTTTTGGCGGTCACTGTATATTCACAAATCTACCGCTTTCAAAATTGTAATAGAATTATATATTTTTCAAACATTAAAAACTAATCTTAAATAAAAAACAAAACAAATTTCAACAAAACATTTCAAACATAAATTAATTATTTTAAAACTTTATTTCTGAAGAAGCTAAGAAGAAAGCGAAACGTAGGTAAAAATGTATTTTTTAAATTTTTAAAGTAAACAATAAATTTTGTCTGCATTTCTTAACGAAAAAGAATATCACTTTTCTTCCCATAATTTGAATTTAATAAAATTGTGATGACGACACATCTATAGAACCAAGTGGTAATAAAAGTTGCATTTAAAAATAAAAATTTAGGAGTTTAGCATTTTTCCACAAATGGATTATCAAGATTTTTCTGTAATACATTTGGAGCGTAAAATCGGTATTCTGAAAACAAAAACAATAAAACGATTGCCTTTAATTCGAATGTTGGCGATTTATTTGCAATTTCAATTAAAACGTTTACTATCTGTAGAGTGACTATATTTAAAAAATATCAAATTTACATATAGGAAAACACTTATCCATTAAAGTTACTATTACAATTTCAAAGAACATACTTTTAGGCCACAGTATTGACAGATTTTTAACTATTGGATAGATATTTTAATACTAGAGGTTTTAAAGGACAACATTTTGGAATAAAATGTGTTTCTCTGGTAACATGTCCACAGTTTTCCCTAATAAATTGAGTTTTATGTCAAATTTCAACTAAACAAATAAAACTATCGAATGTCTTGGACAAGAGTCTTACAAGATTCTTTCTTAAAATGCCAAGGTTAAAATTGATCTTAGTTTTTTGCTTTATACAGAGTGGAAAGTTTCGAGAACGAATACAGGCAATTTGTATTTAAAGAAAAATGCAAACGATATCAATCAAAAGAAAATACCAAGATTCTAAAAAAATTTTTTAAACAAAAATATTTATAAATTTGAAACACCGCACCAGGTAGAAATTCGTATGTTATTGTAATAATTGCCTTTACGCTGATTTTTTTCTGACATAATTTTTCAGCTATTAATCTCAATAGATTTTAAAATCCATCCATTCTGCATCAGTCTTGATTTTTTTACATCATTAAATACTATTTCCATACTTACATAAGGTTATAAGCAAAAGAAAGTCAACATTTGTAAAAACATTGAAATATGTTTTTTATAAAATTTATCCACTTATAAAACCAATTCTGGGTGCGTTTGCTGTTCAAACGTACTTGATAATAAGTAGATACACGAAACATACTAAACAACATTAGTACACAATAGGTACAATCCTACTAAGTTTAATAACATCGGCAATTAGTTTTATAAAATTCCAAATAAAACAAAAGCTGCAAATCTAGATTAGCATAAAAATAATTAAAACAATTATAAAAAAAATCGTAATTTGTAAAGAAATTACAAGTTCAGCTCTAAGTTTTAAATAAATTTAAAAAATGTGTTGGCAGTTTTTTAAAAATATTTGTTTTAAAATTTCGAGATAGGTATTCAAAAAATGCCAAAAAAGTAATTTTCTCAATTAAAAGTTCTGAACAATCTGCCTCTACTTTTGGGTACCTATAAGGTAACGTCACAAAATGGAAAAACCCGTATCTATTTACTAGTACAACATTAACTAACTTGTATCTTAAAAAAGTTGTAACATTTTTATTTTTAAAAATAATTTTTCCAAACCACCAAACAATACATGTTATGGTCAAAATTGATTTTAAAAAATCCGCAATGTCGAAATGTAAACAAACCAGGTCATTACTTTTATAGCGACAGAATACATCGGCGTCAGTAGGCTAACCATTACCTTAGTTACGTTAAAATTAAATATAGCAAAACAACTAAATAGTTACCGGTCCAAGAGCAGTAAAATTCGCAGATCAAAATTTACTTCGAAGCAGTTGTAGAACTACTGACACAGAGACCAAACCGTCTTTCCTCCTAAACTCGCAATTCGGAAATTAGCGGTAATTCGCGTTTGCGCGTGAATCTAATCCCGAAGCCACTGACCGCTCTTGAGAACG